>JAECUM010017918.1:0-73741 GCA_016617855.1 Megalonaias nervosa | reverse complement strand
CTCTCTCTCTCCATTGATAAAAAAGATTCTTGTCTTTTGGAAAGGAAGTGTACAATTGGTTACAATATTTTCAATTACCCAATAGTTCAAAAGTTAAGTTGATTATAGTACATAATGTCTATACTATTGCGAACCATCGACTCAGTGCTGCCATAACGATTCTTTAGTTAAACTTCTATACCAATGCAATTTATATCCAGGTGCACAAATGCACAATGAAGGTATCTTCAGAAATGTTCCACTTAGGAATCATCTGAATTTGAGTCACATTAATTTATATTATTGCTTGAATAATCATGAATCATTGCAGCTAGCATCGTTCAATCAGATTCTCACTTGGCGGAAAGAAATTTACGTCATGCTAGAGCATTCTTAAAGTCTCCGTAAAGTTTCCTTACCGGTAGGTGTCGCTCGTCCTTTTGTAACTGGTTTGTGCGGAATTAAAATTCAGTTCTATCCTAAAACGTCTTTATTTGCTAACTCGAAAGTGCAATTGAAAGCAAGATGTTATTCGTAAGCAAGAATCATCTTGTCAACAGGAACACATTTGGAGTAGCAAACAAATTTCGAGAAAATAGCAAATGTTTTGCACAGAGATAAACTACAACAACCTTCAGAGGTTGATATGGACAGATTGTGAACCCATTTCCCACTGACTGTGAGTATCAGCTAACAACCGAAACATTAGGGGAGAACGAAAATATTAATGTATATATAATGATGTATCACCAAAACAATATTTTTTCAGTGTGGGCTCCAAACAACTTAATTAGTTTTGATGTACAAAAGGTGAAAGCAAAGAGGATGTAACAAACAGATGGCTGAAAATATAAAGTCACTTTAACCTTGTGAAAGGTCAAGGTGTCCTTGTTCTGGAATAACTCGACACATACAAATATTTTCTCGAGTACAAGTGAAATAAGGTCTAAAACATTGTGATTGAAATGAATTGATACCTAAATAACAATATTAACTCAAGCCTGAAAGTTTCGTTCCCGTCATCTACTTTTGGTATGGTAAAGTTACTCTCCTGGATAAGAAACCGCATGCAAATCTTTACAGGTGTAGCTTAAATAGGGTCAAAGATACTGAACGTGTAACGAACGGACAGCTTTAAATAAAAACACCATTTACATGTGAAATAGATTTATTGTTAGCAAGATTCGATTCAACTGTGATCCCATTTTACAGATGCATAATATAACAGCTTTCTCGTGTAGGTGAAACTGTGTCCTATATTTTAATGGTGTAAGAGAGATTATAAAAGTAACTTAAACATAAAATTAAGTCAGAGTGACATAGTTCTCGTAAAAGTGGGTTAATCTTTGTGATATGCATGCACTTATTATGAGTGGATGTAAAATTGGGTCCAAGATACTGAGAGTGTAACGGATAGCTGTAAACATAATGGTTCGACAATAGTAAAGGGTATGTCATGCTGACCTAATTTTGAGTTAATACTAATTAGGTGCATCCACAAATTGGATTTAATGAGGTTACTATTTAATAAATGAATACCTTAAAACACGAAGGTCACACTAAAATGAACAGCAGTCACGGTGACCTATATTTGGTATGATTGTTAATTTACTTTTCTACATTTGTTTCTACGCACAAATTCTTGTAGGTGCAGATGAAATATGATTCAAACTATCGAGGGGGTCCAGTAGGCTAAGCCTCTCGTCTTTACAGGTCGCTGACATCTCAGCTCTGTTCGAGTGTATTCGAATATATGCTCTGTTAACGTGAGTATGTAGAAAGCTTGCCAGTAGCTTCACATGAGTTACTGTTTCCTCCCAGAGTCCTTCTGGGTTCTTTCTCCTCCAAACATACTGGGCGCCGTGTATAGCCTATCCTGTGCTGAAAAATGGCGTTAAACCAACAACAAGCAAACCAAGTTATTGGTGTAGCAAGGAATAGCTGAAAATAAAACTTAACTGAACCGAGGAAACTGTCTTACAGTGACAGAAATGGAGAGTGATTAAAACCAAAGTCACTCAAGGACGAAATTAGTTCACAGTAACCTAGTTTTATCATTTAGTGTCGTTGGATTAATCTCCTTGAGATGCATATACATAATAAAGCTGATGCGAATTAGGTTGCAATATATTGATGGTGCGACACAAGACAGATGAAAATCCAAAAGCCAGTCAAGCATAAAAGAGAGATGATTCTGACATAATTTAGATATATATGAGCTGCATCTTTTAGATGAAGCCACATATTAATTCTCGACAGTGTCGATGGAATTGGGTCGAGGACAAGTGAGTACATGGTACTCACATGCCAGAGTTAAATATTGCAGTTGAGTGATATACTTGATTGATTACCTACCCAGTGAGTTACCTTTTGCATTTAGTCCTTAAGGGATAGAACCAATTTACCATCAAACTGGCGAGATATACTCATCCAGCGTTTTTAGAGTTGAATGAAGGTATCACCCACTGGCAGAAGTACATCCCGAGGGAGAATATGTCACCAGCATATGTCAATGAACTACGTTCTAGCAACATGTAACTTCAGCGCAAATATAATATGGACAATATAACATAGTTGAAATTAAAATGCCACGTAAGAATGAACATTAGATCACATTGATCTACGTTTCCTTAACATGTATCCCGGTCTCAGTTATCAGTTAAATAGGGTCCAATATGTTGAGAGCATTAGAAAAGAAAAATAAACGAACGTAGCGATAAACGAATGCACGCACGAATGGGCAGATCAGTAGCATTGTTCCAGTTAGTACTGGACGTGAATGACCTTGCCAGTATGATCGTGACTCTGTGCATATATCATGGATGCTGGGTTAAACGCGATATCTCGTTCATAACAAGCATACGTGGTGCTTGAACAAAACTACAATCTCCTTGAAAGTGAGCTAGGTTTAAAAGCAAATTAAGCAAACGAAAACCGTCGACATATAAGCTAGTCTACGCCTTGGCGTTTCTATTTCACAGAGGTTATAATAGATTAAACGGACTTAGCACGTGATCAGGTGTTCAAATCACGCATAAAAGTCGATGTCAGTTTTTTTGGAAAAGGTGAGAAAACTATTGCACTATTTTGCAAACTATAATAGATAAATGTAATTAAAAATTTAGCGCAGCAATTTAACAATTAAGATTGCTACTCACACGGAATGTATGAAGTAGATAGAAGGCACATCAGCGGTATATATCCGCCAGTTTAACAACAATATACATTGCATGCTTGTTTTTCAATACATTTGACAAATGCTGTAAAGTAAACATTTGTATAGCTTTTGAATTTATCATAACATGATTTTGAAAATCTAATTACTTATCTGAATCAGCATAATTATGCTAACATTTTATACAAGTTTCTCTTATCCTCGAGAAAGGAAGTTATAGATTTTTTAGAGAGCCTAAAGCATAACAAAGTAGCGTTTTAACATGTCTGATAACGAAGAAACTATGTTTGCATGAAAGATCTTTCCATCTGTCTGTAATTCCGCACAATCTGTAGCCTACCTAGAAATTCCGTCCATTCAATAGCCGTCTTGAATACAACAAAAGACTAATGCACGACTAACAGACAGACAAAATAAGGGTTATTGGTAAAGAGACTTGGCTTTATATGGCATGTGGGTGTAGTATGGCCAGATATCATATACAGTATGTAATAAGTGTATGGCATGTGGGTGTAGTATGGCCACATATCATATACAGTATGTAATAAGTGGACAATTTAACATTATTCACTTCAAAACTGTCAATGAAATTTGCAGTTATATTTATCAGACGTAAAATAAGTAATTTGATATTATATTATATGTGTAACAGATCATGGCATTATTATTTCAATGTAATTATTGTGTTGCATAAAGACTAAACAAGATACATTGAAAGTTATGTTTTGAATATACATCGGACATTATGTACACTGCATGTAGCAAAAATCACGTTGCCATGTAATAGAGGCTACCCTGTTGGTCTTCTTCCAGTCCAGACAGTCCCATGACTGAGTTATATTACATGCGTACCTGTAGCCCGGATGGATATCAAATGTTTTTATTATAGAGAGAACAATTGTCGTCGGTACCGTTAACTGCAAAAACAGTTCCTAAAATTTCGTTAAGTACATCATACCAAATGACTGATTCGTTTACATTTCGCTTCTGCTCCTCTCGCCTCCTGCCACATGCAGTCCTGTTAATATTAATCCTCCGGTCTTCGGGTATAATAGCCCATTGTTCGCGATGCCGATGTAAAGATAATGAAATGTAACTAAACATCAGCAAAATATCTTAAATATACAAAATGGGAGTTATATTGATTTTGCTTGAAATTATAATAATTTTGAAGTTGAAGGATGTGTTTCCGCTAGTGTGTTAGAGGGCACATCCCAAAAAGCAAGATTGTGGTTTACTAGAAGAAATAAATTTTAAGAAAATTAGGAACTGAATGAGTGAATTAGATGAGCGTCTGCATGCTTTATAAGAAGATGCTCCTTTTACCTGTGTTCGTTGTTACGATTGTCAATAATCGTGAATGTCAAACTAAGTACTGCGCAACATGCTTAGTTGTGGTGAATCTGGCATGTATACATCCATCCAGTTCTACGGTGTGTCGAATAAGCTACGTACAAGAAAAGCGTTCATACTTATTTGTACAATTAGCTTTATCCATAATAGTGGTGTTCATGTGACTTTCTTTTATAGGTATTTAGGGTACAATTGAACACACAAAGCCTGTTTCACGTTGTAATATTTGTATTCAGGTTCATTGATTGTTCACTATATTTAGATATCGTTTAATGTCTTTCTAACACAGTAGTAAACATGTTACACCTCCTTACAATCCAAACCCTCTTTAAATTAGTAGTTACAATGATAGTTAATGTCCTTTAAATCACATTTGTTACATATATTCTGTTTGTTTTGTGGATGTGTTTCCGCATACATTCTGTCACGAAAGAAACATGAAGGAAAACAGCAACCCACACAGTAGAAAACCGGGATTTTAGCTGAGAAACCCTCCTTTCCCCTCCAAAACCCTTCTTTGTTGACATTTTCTGCAGCTCCAATGATGACTTTCATACAACAAAATAAGGGGGTCTCTATTAATGTTACAAAAAATAAACAGCAGTCGGTCTACCATTTCACGGGGTCCCTTCATAAGGTCCTAGTCTTTTAGGGTCTTTTCGTTTATAACCCTATCTTTTTGGGGGGTCTTTTCGTTGATGACCCTAGTTTGTTATTTTTTTTGGGTTGACCCTAGTTTTGTATAAGCCTTTCTTATAGCCCACAGGCATCTCATGAGACTTTTTCTTTTGGCGACATTCTTTCTGAAAGTCCTTGTGTGGGGTAACCCTTCAGTGAGGTCACAAGGTCAAGGAGCTTACATCACCCTACTGTTTATTTTTGAGGGGCTCCAATAGACACACTCCCCGGTGAATTCCTAATGTGTGAAACGAAATGTTAGAAATTCAGAGAGCTGTCTGTGTTTTTCAAATTTCATGTACACTCCCCAAATCAAACCCCGGAGTGAGTGCAAAATAGCATCCACCACGTTGTTCGACGTGGTGAGAAGTGTACATGAAATTTCTTAGGGAGGAGCCCCCCACTCTTCTAGAAAAATTGGCATCCTAACGCCCCCGCCGGCAATGTGCCGGTCACGGGAATAGAACTCAAGACCTCGAGTACGAGAATTCAACACTGTAACACTTGCGCTACGGACTCTACTTACAAATATACGTTTTGGAAATTGTTATGCTGTATTAAAACACATAATACACTGAAACATGATGCTATTATATGTGTTTGCATTGGATCTAAAATTTACATACGTTTCAGAAATATGTTGAATAAAATGCTTTCATTTGCTTCAGTACGAAAAATCTGGAAATTGTTACTGCTAAATAAACTGAAGTGTGGATCTGTCGAATGTTGTTGTGAACAGCTGTCGCAGTGTACATTGTATGGCTGGAAAGTCAATAACTTACCTTGAAATTTGCACGGCTATATAACCTACTGAAATTAACGCAAGATAATGTACATCAAATTTATCAGTTAAAACAAGGCGTAAAATATTATTTTCTGTTACAAATTATACTGATTTACACACACACACACACACACACACACACACACACACACACACACAAACACACACACATAAATCGCGACGGTCACGTAACTCTACGAGTTATCTCCCTTTGAAATACAAGGAGACAGACAGAGTTATCTCCCTTTAAAGAACTTCATATCAGCGTTTCAGCTGTTGAAATTAGAAATATTTCATCATCATGATAATAGAGACTTAACTTTATTCTACCGCCCACACAACGACGACACTCAAATAACTCTTTCATTTCCAGTTTATTAAGAGGATATTTTTTGTCAATAGAAAATACTTTTGATGGATCAAGATCAATGGTAAGTTTAGTATATTTTTGTTGACTGACCGGATCACGATAGTTATTAAATCCTTCTGACAATTTCTGGCTCAGTTTTTCAAGATAATTAAACTAATCGCTGTTACCGGATCTGATAAGTGAAAGTTTTATTCTGTCACAGCCACTGAAACATATTCCCGACCTTTCTTTTTGTTAATTTCAACTGTCCACTGATTACCGTCTATCGTTAGATATTTGATCTTGCTATTGTTGCTACGTGTCACTTTCAAATTTGCAAACATTATTTTATTGTTCACACAAAATTTTATATCCTAGTCCAATGACTTAGTCATCGAATATGATGTCAAGTACAGATCTGTTATCGCAACAATACCCAATAGCTAACGTATTAATTCCGTCCTCATAATAGCGTTTGTCGTCAAAATTACTTAGTCCACGTTTTATAATTGTATCCGTTTCATGTTTGTGATGATTTGTTCTGATAACTTTTGTTTTAATAAAGCCGACAATATTGTTTAGCGCTGCTCTAAAATCATCAACTTTCATGCACATTTTTACGTACCCGCGAGGAATACCTTTTCCTTTTTTTTGTCAGGTTATTGTCATCTAAAATTACGGCGTACATTTTACTTCTTAGTCCAACAAATTCGATAACTGACACAAACATATATATATCTTTCATCTTGCCGATGACTTTTTTATTGCATCGTCATGAAATTCACCACTTGCTGGATAATCTGATAAATCAAATAAATATTTATTGTTATAAATATCTTGATAAACATCCTCACATCTTATATTCTAAACAAGTGAATACGTATCAGTAAATAGCAACTCCGAATCTGGCCACTGCTTTTTGGCAACATTATAGTGAAAGTCGTACATTAGCCATTTTGATATCTCAAGTACAGCTGCACCAACATAAATTGGTTTATTTAACTTTTAAATTTGTCTTTCGTCGCTGTATTGCAACAAGATTTTCATTAAATATTTTCATACTAACAAAACCGTCATCTTTAACTAATTTATTTCTGCGATTTACGTCATTTACAATTTCAATATTGACTCGCCTTCTGATATTTTCCATAGTCTTATCGAACACGCAATTGTTCATCAACTTGAAAACGTTTTTCTCAAAGTCGGTCTTAGCAATAGCACGACGTTTGGTATTTAAATCAATATAATCTGCCATCCAACGAGACTGATTAAATTTTAGCACGCGATGAACTTTTTTCAGAATTAGTCCAGCATCTACTGCTTGTTTTAAATTTTTTGTAATGTATCACTTAATTTCTTTTGTTTAACAAATTTGGAACCAGCTTATTAACGATCGAATTTTTTGCTGTTGTCATTGCCTGTTGTTCAGGCGATAATAAACTATAATCGATCATCATTGACTCTGCACAAAACGGATAGTCGTTATGTAGATCATCTAACGAACTAGGATAGTCAAGATCAACTTCAACAAAATAACTGACATATTCTGGGAGATTTTTCTCAGTTTCTTTAAGAAATTGATCTGGAGTTATGCAATGAATTCCACTGCACAGCATTGGCTCTGACATTGCATAACCATACAAATGAGCAGTGTCCAGATAAATATTATAATTTGACGGTACATTTTTATCGTAATATTTTAAGTACTTATAGTTATCTACCGAATAATTTTTGGCTATAACGCTAATTCAGCCGCGAATCCCTTTATCAATAAAATTAAACATATCAACATCAGTTAAGAGATCCAATTCTATCTTACTTGTTTTTAGCAGAGCATCCCATGACAATCCTGGCTCAGAATAATACCAACACGGGTCTAATCCATAATTTTCATGACTAACTTTACGAAAATTTTTGAAAACATCAGTTAACAATAACACATCTGTTGTCAAATATAAATCATGATAATCACCAAGTGTCTTGCAACTAAATTTAATCCAAGTTTCTTGTGCACATTTGTACTCGTCATCTGATACACCTTCACCTTTTAGCTGCGAGTAAAATTTATCTTTATCGGGCAGAGACGTTTCATCAAATCTGCTCCAGTCGTCGAGGTAAACATACGGAAAGACACCTTTTTTGTCAGAACGACGTAGTCTTCACCAAAGCAACTTCTCAGATTACCAAAACTGCTGCAACCTTTTACAAGCTCATCCAATGGTGCTGCTATAAATTGCAGACTGTCTATGAAACGTAATCTGCCGAGCGTAACTGACATATATTTTTCAAAATTGTTTGGAATACATTTTATTACATTATTTAAATTTTGTTTAGATTTATTTTCCTCATCACCAAATGCTTCGACAATAATATGACTATCATAACCACAATAATTATGTAAAACGACAGGAATAAAATCTGGAGCATGAAATTTCAAATTACAATTATTGCTGCTCCGCGATATTGGCCGGTTAGATGACAGTAATCGCGCACTTTATCGCCTGAACTTTGTTCAGGGAGAGGTTTCTCGCAGATATGACATTAAAACTATCTCATCAAAATCAAGTTGCTGTTTGGGTGTAATTTTTATTAGAGCTGTTTAAGATAATTTATTGAAAATTTTATTAACATCATCTATTAAATTCTTTAGTAACCACAAGGCAGGATTTTTATCCCTGTACAATTTTATTGAACTTGAAAAATTGTCGTTAGCGCAACAAACTACTTTATAAGCTGCTCCACAGGGAACATGTTGTTGTATTTTTCTGGTGCTTGATTTATTTGGATCATTTTCTGCGCCTGTCACAGAGACAAGTAGACACTCGAAGTCGGCGTAAATAACAAATGGAATACTTAATTTATGATTATAATTTTTAAATTTTAATATTTTTTCTTTTTCTCCTGGCACTGTTATTTTTTTAACATTAATACAGTATTTGAGATGATCTTGTAGTTGTTTATCCTTAAAGAAACCTTGTAAACAACGGTAGCAGAAATATTTCTTGTTTTTATCTTTATTATATTGTCTGCCAACCAGGCCGTTAAAGTTTTTGATCCAAACGTAATGTCCTTTATAAAACAGCAATATGTTAGGTTCAGTGATTCACGTCAAATACGGAAAACCGTTTGGCAAATCAACACCAGCTGGTTATAAGATCAGCGTTAAAGGTGATAATGCTGAGAGAGTTGAAATGTTTAGGAAAGATTTTATTTACACGCTGTTTTGTGATGAAATTCCAGAAGGACAACAAATTTATAGAGTAAATAACTCGATTAACGATGATAATATTGAAAATCTCTCCTTGCAAGAAGAATTTCAACCTCACCCTGTGTTTTATCTTTATGAAGCTTCTGACAAAGGAATTATTCGAAATATCCAAACAAACAAAAAAATATTAGGTAATTTGCAAAATAGTGGTTACCTTAGAATAAATATCAGAGGAATACTAACCGATCAAATTTGATTATTATAGCCATAGATTTGTTTACGAAACTTTTAACGGACTTATACCCGATGGTTTAGTGATAGACCACGCCAACCGCGTTAAAACAGATAATCGTCTAGAACTTGTCACTCAACAAGAAAATAACAGACGAGGAAACACAGGTAATAATTTTAGCAAAGTTAAACCTGTTGTTTCAATAAGTTTAGAAAACGGAGAAAAACTAAAATTTCCTTTAATAACAGCTGCTGCAAGAAATTTTAAGATAAATTCGGCAACAGTCAAGAGAGTTGCAGATAGCAGAACAAGATCAGCAACATCACAATCAACGTTTAACAGAATTATCTTTAGGTACGACAATTAATTATATTTTCTAGCTCGTTTTTAGTAAAGCAATTATGAGCAAACATTAACACATCATTTTTATTTAATTTTAGCTTCATTATTGCGCTCTCATTAAGTTTATTTTTTTCTGCTGCAGTTAGCAAAATTTTATTAGAATCACCTTGCATCAAATTAACTTTAACAGAATAAGAACTATATCCTGATAAACATTTTCGCACTGCTTCGGCTAATTCTCTGTAATTTAATATATCAACTTTCGGATGATATTTTATCTCATCTGTCATTAATAATAATAAATTAGATAAAAATATATTATAATATGGAACTAATGAAACGACTTGCTGATATAATCGCGGCCGATAATTTTACAACAGACGATGCTGTCTCTGGCGATATTAAAAAAATGTTGGTTACACCGAGGATGACATTTTATTTAACAACGACGACGAACAAAACAAATTGATAAAAAATTACAGCAGACTGACAACTGGACGATATGATGTTAAGTATCATATCACAAAGGAAATCTCGAAATTTAATTTTTCAGTAGATGAAAATCAGTCTTTTTGACGGCTGATAAAACCCTTTTTAAACATTAAAATTCTAGACCGACAGAAAAATATAAAATTCGACATTATATTTGTCAAGATATTTAACCTAATGATGATCTCTGACGATCGCAGACAATATCTAATATCGTTATGTAAACCAGTAAAATGTAAATCTGTCAAGCGTAAGTAAGAAGAAATTTATAACAATATTATAACAATATAGATTTAGTTGGAATCCAGTTGTTAAGTTTATCGCTGTACCCGCTCCACTTGACAAGACTTTTATTACCTTTTTCAATAACAAATATATCTTGCTCAGTTTTCTGCAGTTCCTGCTCGTAAAAACTGCCGGTTATTGCCTCTCCCAATAAATTCTTTAGCGCATATGTTATAGGTGTTGTCAGTAAAACTTTATCAACAACAAATACTTCTTCGCTCCAGTTACGAGTATATCCTTTTTCAAATGTTTTTTTGGTCAGAGAAATTCTAACTCGATCACCAACTTTAAATTTATGTCTTCGATACATGTTTTTATTTGCAAGAATCGGATTATTAATTGCATCATTTGGTGACATTTTTATTGATCTGTGCTTTGTGTTATTATAATTATCAACAATCTTCCGTAGATCGTCCATGTATTTATTTGTATTTTTAGCTGTCAAATGTTTATGTATCAGCTCGTTTAGTGCACGATTAAATCGCTCGACGACGACACTTTTTCCTTCGTTTCCTGTAACATACTTTTTAATGTTATTTTCATCCAGAAACTGCTCAAATTTTTATTGAAAACCTCCGCTCCGTGATCAGTCCAGATTTTATTTGGTTTTCTTTCCGTACTAACGATGACCTGTTTTAACGCATCAGTTATTGATGTTCCAGTTTTATACGAAACAGGTACACTAAACGCGTATTTAATGAAAACATCTATGACGTTAAAAATATATTTCTTTGGAGCGCCATCAGCGCCAACGTTAAATTGAGCAAGATTTGACACATCAACTAAATCTATCGCCCAGATATCGTCAGCGGCATTTGCGACAACTTTACGTCGCGGAAACGTATTTTTTTAAGTTAATGTAATTCGGCTGCAAGATCATCGTATAATTCTTTTCCAAGACCTAATTTATATTTTGTTCCTATCATTGTTTGAACTAACCTTTTATCAAATCGTTCTTGCATAATTGCAGACTCGATATCGCGTAGTTCATCTAGCATTACTTTATCACAGTCTGATTTTGAGCTCGTTGCACGAACGTTATCAGGACGTTCTTTATCACGATAACAAATATCATGACTCATTCTATTGCATCAACTTGATTATAACGCACTTGTCCCGGTAGCGGATTATCGTTTTCATCTAACTGTTTGTCCAGTAGATCGTACGGCCCAGTGTATTTATGGAGAGTCAATGTCCAACCTGTTTTTGGTTTTGCTAATTTTCCAATAAATTTGTGAATGTCAATCTTGTTCAATACAAAGATTTTTATCACAATCACAATTACATTTCATTTTATTTTATTCGTCGCATAAAATAGTAATCATCTACTAAAATAACCTTGTCAGGGCACATTCCAGATCCAGTTGTCGATTGGAAAAACGTACTTTTTTCTACCGCAAACAGCGCGAATGCTTTTTAACATCGTTCTATTATTTTTTGTTTTTTCCGTTGTCTCATCCTTATTTGTTGTTTTAGTTTTACATTTGAGACAGTATGTTGACATATTCCTTAGTTTAGATAAAATTTATTGCAATCTCATCATTTGCGTGAGAAGGCTGCTTGTCAAATTGCAAATTAAACTTTAAAAAATCAGCGGATTGGGACATCTGTCGGATAAACATAATGCAATAATAACCACAAGCTGATGTTCCAACCGGCTGTAGTTGATTAGATGAGTAATTTATTTTTTTTAATTTTTTAAAATTATATTTTTTTATAAGATCACTCGGAGGAAGTCCGAACGAATCAAAATAATTATTATCATAAACAGCAACCCAGTGAGTGCCGGATCCATCATCGATGTTTTATATGTTTATGATACACGAACCACCTGCTGGTACATTATCTAATTCGTCTTTGGAATATACTCCACGAAATCCAACAATGTCATTCAATTTTTCAATTATATCGAAATTACTCAACGGCGGTGACTTCAACGGCGTCTGGTTCCCGGTAGAGTCATTCCACGTCCTATTCCTAGCAGGTTTGGAATTAGACTGCCTTCTAACCCAGCTAGCAGCGGAGCGAAAGGAATAATTCCTCCTTGTTTTATTTTTCTTGGCGACATTGTCGTTGTTTTCTTTGGTGACTTCTTTTTTTTAGTTGACGTTGGCGATTTCTTTTTAGCTGGCATTATATTATTATTGTTACATAGAACTAACGGTAACGGCAAAGCCGTCGACTTCGTCACTGCCGTCAACGATAAATTTGATTGATTCCATCACAAGAGGCACCGTCTTCAGGTACCGCTTTTTTAGTTGCTCCAGATACTGCCCCTGACGCTGCTGCTAGTCCAAGTGTTCCTAGTACAGGTAAAATTTTTGGTAAAATTACAGAAAGTGCTGGTCCAAAAACCCGCCGTATTTTGCCATTGCTGTTACTTGTGCAACAGATAGTTTGAGAACAAAGGGTTTTCCCCGATCGAGTTTATTAATTTGCTGTTGAGTTAACATTACTTTCACTTCAGCGCTGTCAGTCTCCGGAGACTTTATCATTAGAGAAACAGAATTACGTTTAGCAACCGCCGCTGATAATTCTTTAATTTGACCGGGCGTTAGATATATTTCTCTAACTGTGTATTCCGTTTTCATTTTCCTTGATCATATCAAGGTTGTCAGATTACACTTGGACAGTCATTCTACCTTTTACAGAGTCAGTTGTCAAAAACATATCGCTAGATAAAAGTGCAAATACGTTTAGAGGAGCCGGTGGAACTTCTCCAAGCGTCCAAGTTACTTCTATTTCCGCGCTTGAATTGATCATTCGATCAGAGTGTTTTGATCCGTCAAAGAAAAAGATAGGATAAAGCGTACGAAAGTCTTCAATATTAATCTGTGATCCGCTGTCAGCGTCCTGATTTTCTTGCATCGCTTCCATCAGGTACATATACGCTCTCTAAACATTTTTACCAGCGCCGGCTGTAAAATTACATTCGATCGCTCGTTCTGGGTATTGTTTACAGTTTATTGTGACAAATATTCTCCTAGCGTTAGCGTTATCAAAAACAGAGTTATTTTGTAGTTGGCTACCAAGTCGTGCTGTTTGCTGAAAGACAACGAATACATACCTTGGTAATTGTTCACTTGAAGTAGCTGTAATACGCCATATGTAATCGATTGCGTTATGAACACTTGTTTGATATATTTTATGCTGAAGAAAATAAATCTTTTTTGTAAAAGCCTCTAACGTTGTATTAAGTTCTGCTAACCTAGCTATTGATGGAACAATTCTAGGCATCCAAAGCGCTAATTTCGTAATCACAAATTTTGCATCCGCTCCACCAACTCGAATAAGACAATTATTTTGGTCTGCCCGATGTAAGATAAGTGTGTGATTCGCCCTCGAAATACTTTATGATGGTCGCGACAAAATCCAAATATTGTGCTTAACAGCAACATCATTGTTATTTGTTGTGATCTTGCTGCAAGAGATTTTCGCTTGGTGTATCCCTCGTTATATCTTCCGTTTCGTATATTAACAAAAGAATTGTTGACCAAATCTAACATAACTACTCCATTATCACCTGCACCTGGTGGTGTCATACTAAAAAAGTTGCATGCTTCTGTCAACGAATTTCTTGTGGCGTCTGCGTTCGCAGCTGCAGCTGGTGCGTCTATTCCAAGGCTTCCAGCATTATCTATAAGAAAATTTCTAACTATCACAACATCTGCGGCAGCGTCAGCGCCATGTGCAAAAACACCATCTAAAATAAAAAAAATTTTATATGCTTGTCCTTCTCCTGTATTTTTGAACCACATCATATTTGTTGCAATTTATCTCGAATAATCTTCGCTAAATGAAATAATATTTAATATTGTACTTGCAACCGGTAACCAACTATCAATATCCTCCACTGTTTGATTTGCTAGTTGTATCGTGCACCTTTAAACAAACTCCAGCCGTTATTTACCAGCGCAATTTCTGCGCCAGCTTCAGTATCACCATCAGCTGTTGTTAATATCCTACCGCGAGCGTCTAGCATAGCCTTGTGAGGAAGCAAGAACACATCTTCGTCTCTGATGTTAATTTTTTTTTTACCAGCTTTATTGGGTTCATTCGAGTTTTCATAGAGATACTCCACATACTCGAACTCTGTTGCTGTATTGACAGCATCATATTCCTCACCAAAATCAAGATAATTTTTAACTGACATTTTTTTATTTTATAATCATCACACAAAATTGCGACGTGTTTCATACATTGGGCACAAAATTGTTAAATCTGAGGCAAATCTAATTATCGTCATGTTTTGTTTACTAGCTTACGTACCACCTCCTCACCGCGTGGCGACAGTAATTTTTTTGTTGTAGCTATCATAGCTCGTTCTGTTTCCGCTGTTGGTGCAAAGCTGATATTGGTCGTTTTATTTCCAATGCTGAAGGTGGTGGATTTCCCTTAATTTTTTCAGAGATATTTTGCCATACTGCAGTGCCAGCTGTTGACGCAGCTCCCGTCGCAAAAGCTTTGCTGGCATCAAGAGCAATTGGTGCTACTTTACGCTCGATTACTGTGATATTTTCAACTATTTTTGTAAACATATTTCCAAACAATCCACCTACAATAGTTCTCCGATAATTTTTTTTTTTGTCTCATCTTGTTATTAAATTAAGTTTATCGTGTGCTGAAAAATGGCGTTAAGCCCTACAACAACAACAACAACAACAACAACTACAAAATTTACGTGCGACAACTACTTTGTTGCGCGCAGGTGTAAATAATACGTGACAATTTAATTGTTAAGATCTATTTGTTGTCCTGACTGATCAGTTAATTGCATTGTTATGCTGGTTATTTGATTTTCAGGAGTAATCGGATAGTATATTATTTGTGGAGGAGTAATTTGCATCAGTGAACCAGGCGGAATATCTGGCGAAAAACTATAGATTGTTTGAGCTTGACTTCCTAAAGCAGAATATGACCCTGGTGCAATGGAGCAATTGATTAAAATTGTATTTACTTATGTTATGTTAACTGGCAGATCTCCGTCATATGATACACTTTGTTCTGAAACACTGCCGTATTGTTGGTTTTTAAATCCTAGCAACGATGCAATATTGGTCGCTGGTGAAAAATCGATTATCAAATTATTTTTTAATGTGATTCTAGCTCGTAGCGTATTATAGTTTGGAGCCAATTCAAAATTGTCCGCGGCAGTGTATTTTGTTATCAGCTCTCTTATCGTTTTGTTGAGATCAGTTACATTATATGCTCTCTGTGGTATTTTGACTGATACCCAAGCAACAGTATTAAATTTAAATTCGTCATTGACATTTTTTTTTTTTTTTTACATTTGCCATGGAATGCCATATTGTGGCGGAAATTAATTCAATTTCGTATGTTTATTTGACTCTTGTTCTATTGGTGAATTATAGTAGACAGAAAAGTTGGCGCTATTTTTTGTCTTTTGTGACGAGTCAAGTAATAGTGTTGTTGACAATATAACAATAAATTAGATAAGATAGCTATGTAAAATTTCGAATTCGGACGATGTTAGTAATCCACTCGATCTAAGATTATCTAATATATCAACAATTTCGTTGTCAATTTCAATGCTTTTATTAAATGCTTCTTTTGATGATATTAATCAGATAAGTTGGTCAACCATTTCTGCGTTTGATGTAAAAACTTTAACGCCAGATCCAGTGGTTTCCTCTGGTAATCCTCTATCCCGTTGACTTTCATACTTATCAAATAATCTTTTAAATGTCCAACCTTTGGGATAATCTTTTTTCCCTGGTTTTGTACTGTTTTGCTGTCGTATATAAAACATTAGTAATAACTTCGTTTATAACATCACGTTCTCTTAAAAATCTTCATTTTTTGTTAATTTTTTTATTTTTTCATCAGCGTGTGAACCAGATTCTATAATTTTTGTTAATTTTTATGTTAAATTTTTATATTCTCCTTCTGACCATTTACGAATATTGTCAATGTCTTTGATATTATAACTACTAATAAAAATTATTATATTCTTCATCTAATATTTTATCACGTGCATTTTTTCTATAAAATCTTATCTTATTTTTGACGGGCATTATTTCTATGGTAGATTCAGTCATCATTTTTTGTTGCTCAGCTAATTCCTTAGTTTGCTCTGATACATTTTTTATCAACCTTCTTAACTCGGCTGGAGTAACCGTCAATATTGCAATAGCATGTTGTAGAACAACAGGGTTGTTTATTAATTTGTCAAATTCAGCCTGTCGTGCAATATTTCTAACAAGTTCCTCTACAATTTTTTTAATTTCTTCTTTCGATCTTTCTCCTAGTAAACCTAACAACCCTTTTTCTTTTCATTTTTTCTAGTTCTTCTGGAGACAATGCTGATATTTCTGATTGCTTACCGAGTACTGCTTCGGTAACAGGTTTAAAAAGTTTGGTGGTTTCTTCTTCTGCAACACGTTGTCCACGACGAGCTTCTTCAACCCTTTTCTTATAAGCAAATTGAGATGCTTCAAGTTTCTTCAATAATTCATTTTTTTTATGATAATCCATTATTTATTTTTATACGCGATATAAAATTCGTCTAGAGAAATGTATCAATACAACAAAGAAACATTTTATCCGGATCATGTGCTACTTTGTCAATGAAAAAGAAATTGTATTTGTCTTTAGTTGCTCGATGATATAATTCAATAACTTTATCTTTTGTTACATCACCACATTGCTCGTTTGCAATATTTCTAATATCAACATTATCAAGTCCAGAAAACAATATAAAACATCCCGTATTTCATCTAATAAATCTGTCAACGTTCTAAAAACCTTGCGCTAGATAAATTAAATTACACTTTTTGTTACGCGATAATGAAAAATACGACTTAATCTTATTCATCTTCTCGTTGTTTAGCGGAATATCGTCAAATACAATTATTTTATGCTCGGACGAATCAAGTTCGTTGACAGCGATTAATTCCTCTGGTTGTCTGATGATAAATACGTCATCGCCAGCGCCAAGTTCATCACGAAGTTTATCGTTGTATTCGCGTAATAACTCGTATTTGTCCTGTTGCGGATTAATTGTGTAAATATATACCGTATCGTAGTTACAGTTATCGTTGAGTAAGAGAATTAGCAAAAGATTTGTTTTTGCCAGAGCCTGTACGACCAACAATAAGATAATGACAATCTGGTAGTTCGTTTTTATGTTTATGTTTGATTAATCGTTCGGTGTCAATATTTAATATCGTTGACTTCGCCATTGTTGTTATATAATTTTATGTTATATAATTTAAATAATATGAGTTATTACACAAAGTTTGGAACAGCACTTACAGGATCTGTTTCCGCTGACGAACCAATAATAACTGATACGTCATTGCTAGTCACAACAACCGGCGACACAATGACAGGAAACCTATTTATGTCAAATCAACGAGATAAAAATGTTGATACACAAGCTGTTAGTTATGCACAACTAAAACGATCGATAATAACAAACTATCACTGACAGGAGGAACTTTAGGCGGTAACTTGGATATGTCAGGAAAAAAAATTATAAATTTAGAAACCGCGTATCCGCCAAGAAACTCAGACACAAGAGGTAAGTCATTTACTGTTGAAGTATGTTGATGATAACAAACTTGATAAAACTGGTGGAACTGTTACAGGTAATATTAATGGAAACCGAGTATCCACCAGCAAATGTTGATAGCACACAAGGGGTGAGTTATACGCAGCTAAAATCCCTTGATGATAACAAGCTCGACAAGGCTGGCGACACAATGACAGGTAATCTTGTAATGAGCAATAACTCAAACATAACTGGATTACCGACCACCTCACCACCAGCTAATGAGACTGATGCTATTAGTTACGCTCAATTAAGAGGAGCAGTTGTTCCGTATTTAAGACAATCCGGTGGACCAATGTCAGGCAATATAAATATGAGAAACAACAAAATAACTACGACATATGTTCCAGTTAACCATAATGATCTAACGAATAAAGTGCATCTTGATAGTACATCTGGTAGTGGTATAAAACGAACTACAAATAATGTTGGATATATTCCAACACTTTTTAAGGCAACTGATAATCGAGTTGGGTTTGAGGTAAGTGCATCATCATATTATCCTGAAAATTATCCTTATCACGCTTTCTCTGATAGACAAGAATGGACTACTAACGGAGAAGTTGAAAACTTTTGAATTAAAATTAAATGTCCCATTGCAGTTGCTATCTGGCAATTTTATTTGCGAGGTCGATTAAACTCTATTGTTGGTCGAATTTATAATTGGCGATTGGAAGGATCAAACAATGATATCGACTGGGTAATGTTATACAGTACAGAAAACACGTATATTTCATCAACACAATATTTTACGATTCCGACAGAAAATACTGTCAACAAGTTCTTGTATTTCCGAGTTTATGTTATCGCTGCTGAACATCCGTTTCCAGGACTGACAGCATTTTAAATATACACACTTGATGATCAGATTTAGTCTAACGTTGTAAAATAAATGTCACTACCAATTGTAATCACTGCGAGAGAATTTTATGATAATATTTTTAACCCCAAAATATATGTTGGGGACGAATCACTATCATCACGTGTGATAAATACTAGGAAAAATTTTTCAATTCCAATGATAAACTCTCCATTGTCAGAAGAAGAAAACAAATTTTATTTTCGTTATGCATATGCGAGGACCACAACTATTGAAAGCAATAAAAGACTTTGATGTGATAAGTAGTTACTGTCATCCTGATGATTGTATAGAAGAACATAAACAAATTGAACTCCTGCTAAACAAAATATTGCTCGAGCTTAATTTTGAAAATCTAGATTTGATAATAAAATCGAACTTAATAAAAGCACGAGCTTATGGTGAAATAGTAAAGGAAAAAGAACGAGTAAACGATATCCATGATGACCTCGACAAACTAGCGGAATCTAAGATAATAGGAATAAAAAAGAACAAGACGTTATACAATAGTTTTTCTAAACGAAAATTTTTTAGGCATCTCGGTATGTACTACCACGACAAGGAAACCCTAGTTAAAGTTGTTAGAATGACGCCAGATACGGAGTTAATTATTAAAGCATACTCGAACGCACTTCTACCAATGATGCGCAAAAAAAAAAACAGAATTTGATCCGATTATTGTTAACAAATCTCTAGTGATAATCAATGATTTTGATAATGAAATCAGTGATCTCAGTGATGATAAGCGAGAAACGTTTTTTGAAGAAGTCAGTCGAGCAACATTTGGTGTAGGGATTGGTTCGTATTACGACATAGGTGAAGAACACGATGTTCCATTTCCATCACTCCAACGCTCTAGACAATTGTCATTACGAAATTATTACAATGAAGTCGAGAAAATGTTCACAAAACAATACGAAAAATTATGGCTTAGAGTAAATACTTTTACTCAAATTACCTTTCTTAGACGAAAATCACTCCAAAAATTAATGCTGATAAATTGCCTGGTCGCATATGCAATTATCAGACAATATCTTGTCCTCAAAATTTTGCTTTCAATCAGATAAGCTTGGTACTTGGATTTATTGATGAAAGAGAAAGAGAATACGGTAACTTGGTGAACGAAATAGATTTTTATGAACGTGAAGTAGAAAACACGTTTGATTCCCACAGTTGGTTAAAGAAAACTGAGGTATTGACAGATGAACGATGTAAGGATACTTCGTCAGATGTTTATGACAGGTACAGAGATTTTATAGCTGATCCTAACAATAATAAGTTTCGTGAATTTCTTGATTCGATTGTTGGTGCTACGTAATTTAATACTGTATAAAAATTGTAAACAAATATCGTATAATGAAAAAACAAATCGTCGATTTCAATCATATTTCGAAAGAAATTCAAAAACAAGATGTTGACGCTCTAATACAATATTACAGATATTATCATAAAAACCTCTGGTGTGTAAAACAATGTTACAAGTATTACAGTAGAATACTTCGAGTAACATCATATTTACCACTGCTGATGACAAGCGCTGGTATAATTTCAAGTGGAGCATCATTAAATTCGTTTTTGTTAATAATATCAGGTGTTGGTGTTTCTCTTTCAACGGTGTGTAAGAAAATTGAGCCTCGACTTGAGACCAAAAAAAATGCTTGTAAAACAGCTAGTATCACTTACAAAAAATTACTTGATCAGATACAATCTTATTTGCGAGGAGTAAAATATGATATGGACGACTTAATACGAGAGTTCCTTATTATTGACAGTAAGTTAACGGATATTCTGCCAATGAGAGTTAGCAAGTACGAAAATAATTGTCACAAACCATGGCTGTAACAGTAGTAGAGACCCATTATTTTGTCGTATGAAAGTCATCATCGGAGCTGAAGAAAATGTCAACATGGAAGGGTTTTGGAGGGAAAGAAAGGCTTCTGAGCTAAAAACCTGGTTTTCTATTACTGCTTACACTCTTATATTTGTACATTTTGCCTTGAATCCCTTACAGTGATAACAATAAAGTGGTTAAAGATGTAGAATCAGACATATTAATTAGTATAGTGTACCAATTATGGTTCAAAATTAACCTAGATAGACAGCTGCACATCATTTATAAAAAGACACGTGAGCAGAAAATATGTAAACATTCATTATCCTCATTTTGACCGTCATCATGATGTTTGGGACTGAAAATTGTATTCTTCTTCTCCTTCTTCTTCTCCTTCTTCTTCTTCTTCTTCTTCTTCTTCTTCTTATTATTATTATTATTATTATTATTATTATATTATTATTATCAGTATACGTGTCCATCTGTGGCATTTCTTTCATCGAATGTTTCATTACGGACAATACAGGCCTCAGCCTTTATAGGACCTACTCTCAATGCTATTCAGGCTCAAAAAGATGCATTTTATTTGACAACAGTAAGGGGTATTTCAATGTATCAAAGTTGTATGCAAAGGTCACTTCAAAATGGATTATCCATAAGAGAGAGTGCCCCATTTTGCTTACCATTCTGTCAAAATCTGTGGACAAAAGGATATGAAGGTTTTTAAAAGTTATTCTCTCAAGGAGCATACAAAGAAATATTTTGATAGATAATTACAGTTATTGTGAGAACAGATACGAATAGGTTACCACTCCTGTCTTCAGAGCTGAAGCTGGATAAGCAGTGAAGGACGTATATTGTACACATAGACCACTAGTGCAGTAACGGCGTGCGACTTGCAGGTGTTCAGGTGTACAATTAACTGCAACCACTCGTTTAAGGCGATAATTTGTACTTATTATATTTTTGTTAAATCTCGTTTTAAGTACTACTGTACTAAAGAGGTAGCCAATTATGTTTCATTTGTAGAGGCCTCTACTGGACTTAAGCCGGGATCTGATCGCCCGAAGTCACAAGAGTCTGGTTGAATGAGATTAAATATGTAACCAACTTACTTGGTCCCTCTATCTCCCAGGAAAGCTCCTCCCCGATCAAGGCCGAGGGCTTTGGTAGACCAGTAACAGGATCAAGAAGGCGACTGACTACAATCAACGACGGTGTCACATCCATTTGACGTAAAGCTTTTGCCCTGAAATGTAATTGTCTCAATAGCAAATGTTCAGAGTGTTATGAACATTAATGGATGATATTTGCAGATCTGCTCCTATATTTTATTTTTCGAAACATTATATATTGTATATCAGCGGACAAAATACCTTCTACGTCTGTCCAAATATGATGCAGAAATGTGTTCGAGATCTTTACTAAAGGGGCAGTCAAATATGTTACCACAGGTTACAAAATTTTGCTGAAGCTATCACATTTTTAATGCTGACGGTAAACAAAAAAAAGAGGGAGAAAAAACTGCGACAATGTGTATTACTATAGGTAGAGGCAAAAATTCTATAAATAATTAAATAAAAGAAGTCAAATACATAAATTCATTCTTCTCTTCTTTACCTATAACTCACAAGTTTGAAGATATTATAGTATTTCATATAAATTTTAACAAATGTAATAATGGCTAAAACTCTGTTTTGCTATGATCACAACGACTGAGAAGGAGATGGGGAATATCCGCCGTAATGTGACTAGTTTTCATGCTTTTATGTTATTTGCCTTTAGGCTATTCCTCTAGCTTTATGGATTCTTTACAGGGAAAAGGTGTTTATACTGTCATCTAAATTGCCCAAGATGCTCACACAATTGTGACAAAAGACTCATCGCGTATACTTCGTTCGACACCATCATTCCGGATCTGGCTACAGCGAATGATATAGGTGACACTTTCGCCCGCAATGATTTCCTGCAAGGCCAGGTCGCTACTGCTTAAAACTAGGCGTATGTCCATATCCTGTATGAAGATATTGATGCAGTAATAAAAAGTGCTCAATAAATAATTTCGCTTATTAATTATCAGCATACAGATACAGTAAACATATATTTTAACCGGAAGGCAGATGTTACTATCATTATGACATTTTTAATTTGTAGACTAAGATATACGGAGGCACGAGCAAGTGTTTCTCGTCAGATCTTTGCAAAATGGAGATAGGTTTACAGTACAGGTACTGTTACTAATCGTTATTCCAGAGAGAGAAACAGATCAACAGACAGGAAAATTAAAGGAGGGACACGGATGAGCATATACCGTCACACAGCCGGTTATGAGGAAGGTCCTTTTATCTGAAGACACGAAGGTGAAACATTCAGTCTGCGAATTATTGGCTAAAGCATACTTGTATACATGCGAGTCGGGGTTGCTGACTGTGACACTACCGCCTGGGTTACAACCTACGGAAAACAAAAGAAACAACCAGACTGTAATCACGATTCCACAGCCTACCTACACAAAATTCTTTGGAGTCTCCAGTAGCCACTGCAAACAAGAGTTATCATGCAGACAGTCAATAAAGACTCAAGTGATAATGACAGCGAAATATTGCCCCTTTTTGTTAATTAAGCTCTTTTTGCAATATATTCTCTTTAAAGTAAATTTTAGCTGGGGGTATTTTTCTTTTGTCTTGTTAAATGTCGAAGGTAAAAGTTTAATTAGTCCTATATAGACAGTACTGAGGTAACATGTAGACAATGTATGGCATTCCCTACACAAGATAATAAAACAAAGAACATTCTTTCCAGTGACATGTAATCTTCATTAATGTTCGGGGTTTTTTCCTAACATCCTAACATCAGATTCAAAAGCTGATATCATTGTCCACCCCTACAAGTCCGATTTTGCTTGGTGGAAATCACAGACTTTGAGTAACTGTGGAGTGACACCAGTAGCCCAATGTTTGTTTAGCCACCATTACTGGGGCTTCACATGCAAATATGTAGTCAATTCATGTAATGCCTATACTCATTTACATGTACAGTATAAGTAACCATTTGACGGTAACCGATAACAATATGAAATCTAAACTAAAGGAAACATATCACAATATACAACGTAAAGTCAACACTATTGAAAGTATACCATTCATTTCTTTCATCCAAATGCACAGGTCAGAAAGGTTTTCTGTATTGAGTGGGATGTATATATAATAGAAGAGTGTATGTAGTCATGAGCCAAACACAAATAATTGGCTGTGTTAGTAAATGTAGATCACAATGACCTTCTTTTGATATAAGGGTGCAGTACTAACAGGGATGCATCCAAAAATCAAGTTCCATTAATGAAATTTCAACGCATAATTGCAATAAGTCAATAAAGTATGAAAAAGCCACAAAAATCTAATCTGCAATTAGGATGTAGTATATACATATCAATATACATCAAGTCACCACGTTTTTAGCAGCTCATGCAGAAACCTGCCCAAAGTCAGTTATAGATGGAGTACAAGTCAGGATATGGTTGTTTTGTTGCGACCGTCTGTTGCTAAAGGAGATGTATATCATCAATTTCACAATTTAGTCATGAACAGTGCATAATCAATGAAAATAAAATGCTAAATTTAACAACTCAATGAAGTATAACAGTTTAAAACATGGGCCATAATTACACATTACTGAATGAAGGTAGTAGTGCTCATGAAACTGCTTTGTGTTTTGTTGGATTTAAATGGCTATATCCTGTCAAGAAAATGGGATCTATGTGTCTTTCCCAGTGACATTCAAAACCAGCAGACCCGATCTGATCTGAGCGGGTACATCTTGGATACCCAAGGTTCCGACATATTAACCTATCTACACATTGGAGGATCATATATTTCAGTGCTTTGTCCTAGCAACATCTATTGGATTTCATGAGTTGCCTTCCTTAGTATGTATTACCAACTAACCAATAGCATGTAACAGCGGTGTATTGTACATCCGCTGAAAATGGTGGAGGCAATTGACCTCAAAATGATACTTTATAAGTTTAACATGGAAGTATGACTACGTACCAGAGAGGAGCCATTACAGGTACGTTTGAGGGAAAGGATGTATTTGTGCAAACAGGGACCAGCAGTGGAAAATTGCATACATACAGTACATTAATTTGTTACACTTTTGTGTATTAACAATTTTAGACACTACACAAATTCGAGCGGTATTGTAAGCACAGAAAATGATAAAAATCGACACATATTCTGTCAATAGATGACAATAATGATTGCTGCATTTTACGTAAAGTTTACAATGTCCATGCATTATATATGTAGATAACAGAATATGTTCTTTTGTTAGCCTGTGTCATGTTTTAGTTTTCTTAATTTCCTGTATGTATGTTATTCAGATATGCATGAAATAGGCATTTAGGGACATCATACACTAACAGTTTTCAAGTCATACAAGCTCCTGTTTTAATCATTATCTGGTGTAACGATGATATTTTGGATGCCTAAAATGTTCTTACAGTATTTAGTGTTTTCTTGACTCGTACATTTAGAAGTGTTTACTACGGTTAAAGGTTATTATTTTATTTACATCACTTGTCACCCAAGAATTTATTAATGTAGGGATTTGGAACCTAAAGCAAAATGTGGGTGGGGCCAGGCTGTTGGTTGATAGTATGTCCGCTTAATGCAAAGAAATAATATAAATGATTACAGAATATAACAGTACTAAACAGATACTGCAGTCACACTGTGAAAACCAAATCATAAACTGCAGTCTTATTACAATGTTAAAAATGTCCAAAGTAAGAAGGAAATTCAAACGTTATTTTAATACAAACCAATTTTTATTTTAAACCAGTAAATATTTCTCAAGACAAGGGTATAACAAATGAGAAAAATGTAGAGAGGGATGTCACAAAAAATGCTTCATAAAATGCTTGTCGAAGGAAAGTATTATAGTATTACAAGATACGTTATTAAAAGGTTCACACCCTGGTACACACAATAAGAAAGCTTCGGTGCATTACAAGCTCATAAGGCTCGCTAACATCAAAGATTTATTAGCTGACCTGGATGCCGGTGAGTCCAAACAATAGATGCATATAAATTCGTCTATACTATTCAATGTTAAAAGAAAAGAAAGAGAATTGGCATTCAATTTGTTCTCTTGCATGTACTGATTCATCAAGCAAAGTAAGGTAATCCAAATTACTAATAAAATTATAGATAACATGAAACATTTCAAATGCATCTGACAAGACATGTGCATAATGATCACATGTTACGACACACAACGCTCTTCACTCAGTTCGTAATTGTAATTTGCAGAGTGCATGTACCGTCTTAATATTAAGGATCAGATATACTTCTATGGGACGAGTTTCTCATTCTCAACAAATGGACCTGGAGAGATAGCCAATCCACTTCAACTAGTACCTTGACACAGAGTTGTTGATTATAAATTCAGCCATTTCAAAAGGACCGTGCATTATAGCATATGATAAATGTTCGATGTCACTAAATAGGTAATACATTCAGACATTTAGTGCCAGATTCGCCGAAGAGAATACATACAACAGGAAAGATGGCAAAGATCTGAGATGAAATAAGAAAAGAAAATTTGTTGCGACTTTGCACAGAAACGTTGACATTTAGTGTGATGATATATACAATAATGCAGTAAAATCAGGAGCTGGAAAGCAATATTCTATTCTGCATCACGGTGTGTTACATTCAGATAGAATATATTATTCAGAATAACTGCATGATTAAATGCGGTGACTAAAAACAAGTTCTGCACCTATAGTCGATCTCGTACATCTACGTATATATATAAAATTTCCACCCTATAGGGATTGGAAAACTAATTAAATTCCCATTGACGTTAATGTTAATGTGTTAAATAAGAAAACTAATTTCTGAATAAGACTGTAGTGAAAACCACATATACTGGCATTCATTAAATATTTGGACAATTTTCATCCTTGAAAAATAGGTCTTTCGCGGTAGTTGTTCTAACTTAGTGCTGTTAAACAGAGTGACTACATCTGATAACACAGACTCGCAACAAAAGATCATGAGCTATGTTTGTAGGATATTAATTACAGGATATAAAAATAAAAGTGAATATGTCCATGTGGACTATACTACATAGATTGATGTTTGAAATGAATAATTAAAAAATATCGATTTATTAGAGGATGGTTGGATGTGAAAATAGTACTATAATTTTGTATTCACCAACCAGTAAACTGGTTCTCTGGCTGCAAAATAATAAGTAGTCCGACACCTAAGGAAAACAACAACTGCAGCAGTTGTTGCAGTAGTCGTGATAGTAGCAGCAATAGTAGCAGAATAAATAGAAGCAACAGTATATGCGAAAGAATTGGTAGTTGGTAAAAAAGAGAAGATGGGAGTTGCCAATAATTCACATGAAACAAGATTTACGTCATTTCCTTCATAACTGCCTTTCTGAAGTCATATATGCATTTTATGTTTTTTTTTAAACTTTGAACGTATATCTGCACTGTCACATTATCATTTCAGATGATCCAACCGAATAACTTGTATAAAAATACACACCAACGCACTATCCTCCGTCCTGCTTTGAAATATTGCAGCTTTCGCAAATGTTTATTGTTTTAATTTTTCTTCAGAAAACGCGAGTATAGCTTACCGAAATGCTACTGTAATGCGATTAAATGTCACTAATAATGTTTGATTTCAACTTCAAAAAATATTTTCTCGTCTTGCTAAAATAAGCTCCAAAGAAAAAAGCAAAATGGAATATATGGACAATTATAATCACACATAATATGTTTGTTGTTTGTCCTTTAATTAAAATTTTGTGACTGTTCACTAGAAAAAAAAATTTCGTCATATGTCTTTGCAAGTAATGTCCCTTTGTACTCTAACGAGACTTTCAAGGGTCAAAGGCCATCCAATGTAAAACAGTATCGGATTTTTATGGATTTTCGCGCTTACATTCTAAAAAAATGCGAGATGGGTGTTGTTTCTTATAAACTGAAGATTCTACTTTTACTGACTTTGCTGTCATGTTTTAGGACCAGTTTCAATGAGCTAGTGCAATATATTTACCCTGAATACATCTTACCTTATGCAAAGGAATGTAAATATAACTCTCCCCAGAGTGTTTAGATCCATGTATTATATTTAAAAGTAAAATTAATTCCTTACGGAATATACAACCGTCGGATGCTTTCAGAATATAATACTCACTGTATGTAATGTTATCGCTTAATATCGCACTGTATATGTGTGCAATCAGGGCTAAAAGCGATGTCGTCTTCAACGCTAGCTCCTTCTTAAGCATTGATGCCAAGACTGCCTGAAAATAGAAAAAGATTACATGTAATACGGTCTTGAGGGAACCTCACCATCTGGGTCGGTAGATTGGTAGCCGCCCTGGCCAGCTCGTGTTCTGCTGTTCTCGAGAAAAGCGCCTAGTTTGCAGTTCTTCGGCTTGATAGATCCTGTAATAAGTTAAGAGTTCAGTTACAGTCAACATAAACAAAACCGCGGCTGTTCTGCCTCACAAAAATGTTAGGTGGTTGTCTGAAATGGAGAGTCATTTCGAGATTGGATGTCGTGAAAAGGGACGGCCTTTATACAGTATGGTGTGTATGCAACATTTATCGCAAGTAGCCGAGCCAAGTAGGCACAATCACCTCTGTGAAAATGAAGTTAGCTAAAGGAAACCAGAATGAACATAAAAAAGAAGGAAGACAGAAAGAACAAGAACGAAAGATCAATAATGCATGCAGTGAATAGGCCTAAGCGAAGTCTTTAATTGCAACAAGTCGGTTGTAAATCTAAAACTGTACACCAGCTCATTTGCTTGTTCTTTGGATAACCATGAATAACCTTATGCACGTGCCCTTTAATTAACTATCACAGCCACTGATCTTTCTCATCGACATTTTAAGGCTAGGTCAACAAATCCGTCAGAAACACGTTCCGTACAGGAGAAGGACCAATTAGTTTCCGTCATTTCTGCAGGTTTTAACTGCACTTTTAACACATTACTGGCTGGATTATGTCAAAGAAATAATAGTTATGTGCCTTTCACAAGGATATGCTAAAGCAGCTGACCCAGGCTGACATGTGCGGGTATCGATCAGGTGACACTTCGATTAAGTGTCTGAAGCTACATCTTTATATACCCCATGCATAACATGGAAAATTACTATCGAGGCCCAATACATAAGATTAGATACCGTCATAGACAAGAAAACACGATCATCTATGTCTAATATTTAAAAAAAAATGTTTCTCTGACAACGGTTGTCAAAGTTTGTCTCTTATCACTGCAGGTTATATTAATTCAGCCCTCCTCCCCCGAACCAAACGAAAAGTTACAAATCTGCATTGACTGATAGAAGTTTAACAATCTTAAAGATAAATTTAATCCTGACCACGACATTAGAATGTACACACTAGCTCAGTCTTGGGCGGTGGATATTCCCTTGTGTCTTATACTTACATCTGCAAATGTTAGTAATCTATAATTACCAGCAGCAGAGGGGGTGAACAGACCATTTTGCTTGAGACCTTATTTATGAAAAAATAAGCCTTCCTACGAAAAGGAAATCTTAAGGTCAATAACGTTAAACCACAACCTCTAACTGACCATGAGATTTCTCTAGGGTTAGCTTATCTCGTTACTTTATCTCTGACTCTTTGGGGTTTTTTATGGTGTGTTTCGTTTACGTGTTGGTCACTCAACGTTGGTCGTTCACCCCCTCTGCTGCTGTAAATTAAACAGCCATTATAAATGTTATCAATAATGATTGGAGAACCACACTCAGCTAGATTAGCTCGAGTGCGACTAGATGCAATCAAAAAATATTTACCCGTCCGTGATTTAGTTAAACAACAACTACAAGCTCGTCAGGAGTCTCAGGTGGAATTTGCAGAAGGTGCAGAACAATTATTTAAGCCGATTGTCGAACCAACAAAGAAAATTGTTACAGCAACTGAGGCAACACAGAAAGCTCTTGAAACATTACCCGTCGATATTGCTGGCCGTATTCAAGCAGCTCAACCACAACCACAACCACAACAACAACCACAACCTAAACCAAGAACTAAGATAATAGATAAATTTACGCCTGAAGGTATTGCTGCTATCAAGGATCCAAAAAAATTACTTGATATTGCCACGTTTGGATATTATGAAAGACAAAAATATCTAAAACCAGAACATGTTAAATTTCTAAGCTCTGCCAACTGGATCAAGGATGTATATCGCATCGCTACTGATATTCCGGAAATTAGATCTAATGAAGATATTGTTAATTTTAATGAATTTGATGAGGCTGTACATAAACATATAGAAGAAAGAGCTAAACAATTTAAATTACAGAAACCAGTAAAAACACTTGCAGAACAGGTTCAACAATTTCTACAATTACTTCGTGATTATCCACAACCACAAAAATCACCACGACTACTACCACCACGACAACCAGTTAGAACAACAGAGGAAGAATATCAAGATCCCGGTGCCACTGTGGTTTAGGGGGTGGCCTTATTACTTGTCCCAACAACGTCCTTGCTGATGTTGATCGACTAGAAATTCTCATTGGAGGAAAACGAGCTGGCAATAATTCCCCAGAAATCATTAATGAAGCAGCTGATATTTGTCAACGATTATTTACAGGTGGTGTTATGGATATTGGTGTTTATCGGTCCCTTATTAATGAAATCGCCGATGATTATCATAGTGATTAAGTATGTAATTAGATGCAATTAGTGATGAAATCACTTAATAATAATATGATTATACACAATACTCATAGACCAACCATGGTCAGGGTAATAAATTCACGATTACCAGTATACAAAACGACCTACGGAGATGGACTAGGTTATGTTGTTCAAGGTCTGTTTAGAAGGATAACCCTAAAAGCAATACCGCTTGCAAAGCAACTATCAATGAAAGCTATTGACGTTGTTCGTGAAAAAGCTATTGGCGCTGTTGGTGATGTTGCTAGCAAAGCATTCTCAGCAATCAAGGATAGACTAGCGCGATTAATACGACGAAAACCTCAGCCAGTGAAACTGGCCAGCACTGAAGTGATGCCCGCAAATGTCAGTAAAATAATAAATCAAGCTGCTAATCAAAAACTAGTAGAGTTGGCTACCAACACTAATGTTGGGTTAGAAAAAGAAAAAAATATAACCGCTAATCTGATAGCAGGAAGCGGTCTTCCTGTAAGACGAAGACGATAATAATAATGTTCAAGCGTATATCTGATCCCGAGTTTGACATGGATGCACCAGTTTTAAAAGATGAATCTGTGCGCGATTATCGATATTATTCTTATGACGCACGTGAGCCAAATCAGCGTGGACGAATTGAACTACAGGTTCAGGATACAAGCAGATATTTCTTACCCGCTGAGGCATTTATTGAGGTTGAAGGTGAAATTTTAGATAATACTCTTGCACCGCCAGGAGCATACGCAGCTGATTTTAGTGTTGGTTTTGTTAATAATGGCATCATGGCGTTATTTAAAAGTGCAGCATATAGCATTGATGGACGAGAGATTGAGATCTGTCATGAAAACGTCGACGTTGCCACGACGATACTTGGTCTTGCGCGATATAGTGATGATTATTCAAGATCAGCTGGACCATCAATGATGTTTGTTAAGGATACTTCTAACCACGCTGAGTATCGACAGTATGATATAGGATGCCCACAAAACCATGCTAGAAACACCGGCGCTGATGTGCAAAATATAATTATTAATGTTGATCCAGATTTTAACTTAGGATTTAGATCACGTCGAGCAATGTTAATCGGTGGAAGTAGAAGATTTTCATGTGCCATTCCACTATCACATATTTTTGGATTCTGTAGAAAGGTTAGAAAAGTCATTTTTGGAGCTAAACACACAATTGCACTTGTGCGAAAGGCTACCGACGATGATGCGATATGGCGACCCGCTGATAATGCTGGTATAGTAAATTTAACAAAACTTTCTTTACGGATGCCAGTAATGACTCCAACAATACCTGAAGAAGAACATTTACTTTCTTTTATGCGCCAAGGTGGTAAATCAATGTTATCATAGTTGACAATGACCACAGATGCTGTGCAGAGTAATGTTAATGGTTTGTTTACTTGGCAAATAGCATCACAACAAGGTGTTTCTGCACCACGGCATATATTTATTGCGCTTCAGAATAATTTACGAGTAAATGATCAAACAGAAAGTAATATGATATTTGACACGCTTGGGGTTGGTGAAGTTTCTTTGAGGATAAACGGACATCAAGAACCTTCTGAAGAAGTGTTGCTAAATTTTGAAAATGATCATGTTACGCATGCATATCATCGATTAATGACATTCATGGGACGTGATCAGAATATTGATACTGGTTTACAAATATCACAGCTAGATTTTGCAACATTATATCCGATTTATTACTTTTCGCTGGAACATTTAGATTTGTTCAGACAATCCGTCGTTGATATAAATTTTCGAGCTCGCGTAAACCGAGGAGCTATTGCTAATTACAGAGCTGTCGCTGTTATACTCAGCGATAAATCAATGTTACTTGAAGGTGTTGGTGGACGAATGAGAGTTATTGATGCCCCAGTAGAAAACATGTAATTAGATCGCTCATAATAATTATAAATGTCATATCTAGTTAATGTCAGTCTGACTCCTGGTCAGATTAAAAAGCTACAATCATCATCAAAAAATAATTGTGCGGCAAAAATATCACTAAAGCGACAACAAATCGCAAGTGGTCCGAATAAACTATCATTATCAGAACGCCAGCATAAGCATTTCAATGAAGCAAAAAAATTTAATTAAGGTATAAAATTTGATCTTTCTGCGAGTGTCATTAAAGACATCGTTAAAACGGGTTGCATATTTCCACTTCTTGCCGCGTTACCAGCAATAATAGCCGCTGCAGCCCCAGCTGTTGCAAAAGCAGCTGCATTAGGCGCTGTTGGAACCGCTGCTGGAATGGCGTTAAAGAAAGCAACGGGTCAAGGAATTATGCACGCAGAAACTTTAAAAAAAAGATCACGGGCAAAACAACGCTTAAGACGTCTAAGAACACCAAACGTACCACAGCCGGGCCGTCTAAGATTATCAGGCCCAGTATCCGGTCGCGGTCTAAGACTTCCAGGGACCCCATATTCATGGTACGGAAAAGGTCTAAGACTGCCCCGGTAACTTCGTCATCGAATTCGATGATTCTTCCTGTGTCTAATTTTGATTTACTTAATGCTGCTAAGTAACTGAATATAAAAAACTTTAGAGGGGTTTTTATGCGTGATCAATTACCTACCGTTGCAATGCAACATGAAACTGGTATTATTAATCTCGATAAAAACTCTGGCCCAGGCACTCATTGGGTGGCATATGCAATTGATCCACGTGGAATTATTTATTTTGATTCGTGTGGACTGGCACCACCAAAAGAATTTTTAAAATATGTTAGCACAGTAAGTACTGCTATGCAAAGTAAGAATTCGATGCTTTCTAAGATCTGGTATTCAACATTACCAACACAAAAAATAACTGATCCGCCAATATGTGGTCGAGAAGTACTCGCTGTACTTGATGCTGTATCAAAATCAACAACACCACCTCATAAAGTCGTGCATGAATATACTACGTTGTCACACTTAAACAGATATCAGTAAATATAATGGCAGATATTTATGGAAGATCTTCTCGCAAAGCTCAGCAGCAAGTCGATTTATCTAAATATGCAACTCTTGATTAGCTCAGAAATGAAATCGATGATTTATTAAATATCACAAGTGTGGATTAAAATGAAGTCGTTGTTTTTCATGATAAACAAGGACGATTAAAAACAAGTAATATACAACTGTTAGATGTTCTTATACGAATTCCCATCGCGGTTATTAATAATATCGTTACTTTTGCTGATCAAGGTAAAATACAAGATTCCGGTAAGTCAGTTAACGATTTTATTAAGCGAGCTGGTGATTCATTCACCGGTACCATTATTATGAATCGAAATAAAATTATAGACCTTGGAAACCCAGCCGCAGATACAGATACAGCAACAAAAAAAATACGTCGACGATCAAGAATCTAAGTACGTATTAGTCAACGGTGGTATAATGCGTGCATTTCTCAACATGAATAATAATGGTATTAATAATCTTAGAACACCAGAATCAGATTTCGACGCTGCAACGAAGAAATATGTAGACGATAAGGAAATTCCTATGACAACCTCGTTAGCTACAATCAATAATGAAATGGCTACACTCAATACTAATTTTACTAATCACATACAAACGTTCTTAAATTTTCGTAGAAACATAAACAGATCTATTAATGATTTTTTTGGAAGTCCCACAACTGTAGATATCGAACTGTCCGTCATCAAGACGAAACTCAACGACATTATTAACGGAATACCTAATATTGTTCAAAAAACTAATTTGATTAAAATTCCACACGGACAAATTAAAAATATCGTGTACACAGTAGCATCAGGATCATCAACGTGGACACCGCGCGATAACACTCTCGAACATACCGCAGAAGTAACTGGGTTATACAGGCTATCCGTGTACGGTTTGGAAATTACTGCGGCCACTTCATCATCACCGAATGTATATTATAATCCTCTACTGGTGATGCTAACCAAGGACATCAAAGAAACGTTTACGTTGACATCAACGGAAATGCCCCCGATTCGTTACTGGTGGTGTCTGGAATTCGTAGCTGAAACTGTTTAATTACTTAATTAAATGACGTTGTCACTGTATAATGAATCAAATGACGGAGTCACTTATCGACGTTCAACGTCACAGATACGCTCAAGTATGTGAGTGTCAAACCAAACTAAAAAATATCATCGACGATTATACAGTAAAAGTAAAAAAATATCTCAGACGTATGGTTGTTATTGATATAATTGTTTACTCAGTTTTTGCTGTTATTGCTGTAACCGGATTATTATTATCAACAATAACAATGACAGCACCTGCAGTTGTAACAGCTGTCGTTTCAACTTCAACGATTATCGCAGGCATTCTTAGTATTATCGCTAAGAAGATATCTACATGTACAAATGATAAATTACACGATTATATAATAAAACTACACACAGTAACAACATATTATTCTAAACTATCATCGTATCTTTCTGCGTACCTCAGCGATGGTAAAGTATCTGATGAGGAGTTCGCAACGATAATGAAAACCTACAATGAAGCATTTAGAATCGCCAGCGATTCTAGTGATAAAACTTGTGATAAAGTGGATGATTGAATTCCCGAGAGAACGCAATGCGTTCTATTAAAATAATAATTAAATAACGGAGTATTTTAAATAATGTCGGCGTTAGAACTATTACAACAGATCGTCACTAATCCAACGCCGTCAAAAACTACTATGATATCATTAAGTTCGACCAATCCTGAAATTAGCGTTAACTTTCCAACTGCAATTCCAGCAAGTGAAATAGCGTTAGCACAATTACGAGTTTATAATAGCTGGCCAAATATCAGGTCAAAATCGTTTGGTGGACTACCAGCAAACAATTCACTTGTATTTGCGAATAAGAATAAACCTGATGGAACTCCTGATTGGCAAGTTGTTGGAATTTCAACGGGCAGTTATCAAATAGAACAGATTAATGATGAGTTCCAACGCAAAATTAAATCTATTAGAGGAAAAGAATCCAAAATAGCAATCACTGTTTACGAACCAACATTATCAGCGGCGATTGAAATAAAAAATTCCCCTGATTATGTTGTAGATATTTATCAAAGTTCGATCAGATCTATGTTAGGATGGCCTGATGTTAAGCAAAGGTCAAATGGAATTCCAGAACCAGCGCGGGAAGAATTTCTCACAACGGAAAAAAGATTCATTAAAGATCCAGAATATCGAAATAAAGATGCATGGCGTTATATATGATTTGAATTTGATCCAAGCAGCAATTATTACTTTTCTGATTTTGACTGTAAAAGGAATCCCAAGATAACTAGATCAGCATTTAATGTCATCATCGTAGACGCCAGGACGCAGACTACTAGAGATATTGTTGATGAAGAACATTTTAAAATGTTTTTAGATGTTCTTAAGCCTGAATACGATAAAACATTTAATGATTTAAGAAGTTTATTTATTTCATTATCACAGCATTATGACGATGGTGTAAAAAATCAGATAATCGAAACAATAAAACATTTATATTGGATCTTATTTGATTTATACATCGCTAATCGAAGTATTATAAATATTGCGACTAAAGTCAATGGAAGTCTTTACTCAAATCCAAAACATAGGCAATTATTTCTTGATCATTACAAAATAACAGAAAAAGATTTACAAACATTTATAATACCAGATTTAAATTACGCTGAAATAAAAACAACAACTCAACGATGTCATTGATGAGTATTTCCCTGAAGTATTTGCAGCGTGGATAAAAATAGCCCCACCACCGGTTATGCTTAAACATAATAACGATCCATACGGTGGAGGCCATCATATCTCACCTGGTATTGTTAATATAACATCAACGATCGCAGTCAATCTAGTATGTGATGTAATTGATGGCAGCCACCAAGTAGATCTTTCGAAGTCTAGCCACCGCAGTGGCACTGCGAACAAGGGTATATATTATATTCATTCAGTCCTCAAGCGCCACCCGGGTGGTTAATTGTATCTGAACCAATTAACCCCGTTTATCTACGTGTACATAATCCGTTATGATCAAGAATACATTTCAAACATACAGACCAAATAGGACGTATTTTGGATTTGCAAAATGAAGTTTTAAGTATTAATCTGTATGTGAGATCATAGAGCGTTATATCGCAAAACAAAAAAAAAACAAAAAATATCCGAATCTAACTCGGATCAGAATTTTTTTTTACTGGGGTAAATCGTAATTATCAGAATAAAATATTACACTGTCAAATTTGCCTGGGATTTTGTTTAGCCATTATCACATTAACTCCACCTTCACTTTCATTTTCACAATGCTCTCTTAACTGTCTTATACGAAAGTTCATAATCTTTCTCTGTTCGTATTCATGAGATAATTCTAACTCAATTTTGTCAATAGCGTTTGAGAGAGGCAAAAACAGTTTTACCTGGTTATCTGTAACTGTTGCCAGCGACTGTAACATTGCCTGCTGGATAAACTTCATGAATTTATAATCAGATGGCAAAGTGTACCTGTTCTCTAATTTCCGTTGTTCTAATGATTCAAAGTCAGACAGAATTTTTTCAGGATTAAGATTATCAGATATATTTATACCGTTATGTTGTAATATTTTAATCGCAGAAATAATAACATTAATATTTTCGGAATTCATTATATTATAGTGTTTGTTTAATATAAAAATAAAATCAGAATAATATTGATAACATAAAAACAATAGTCCTTAAGGACTGTTTCAAGATGATTATATACATATGATTCTGATTATTATGATTATGATTATGATTATATCTTGATTACGGACAGCACATTTTAACCCCATGTGATCCCCTAGGTTGCCAAAGAACATCCTAGCAGGATCAGAGGTTACACATAAACTTAATTCTAAGAACTTATCCTAGGACAGCACATTTTAACCCCATGTGATCCCCTAGGTTGCCAAACAACATCCTAGCAGGATCAGAGGTCACATATAAACTTAATTCTAAGAACTTAACTAACTTATCCTAGGACAGCACAGTTACACACAAACTTAATTCTAAGAACTTTAACTCTAGGACAGCACAGTCACATACAAACTTATCTTAAAGACAATACTACGGGCCTTCTCTACGTTCAATAGAAATTTTGCACACTCCCCCATCATAATCACCCAGGGAGTGCAAAATTGCACCCACCAAGTGACATGGTGGGAGAGTGTACAAATTTTCTATTGAAACGCAGAAGGGCTGGCTACGCCCCATTAAATAATAAATTTTGGCATAATATCGCCTTTCGCCCGACAGTATGCCGGTCACGAGAATCGAACCACGGACCTTGAGTACGAGAATCCAGCGCGTTAGCAATCGGCCACCGGACTTCAATATGTATACATAATGAAAATATTATTATATAGTTAAAGCGTAATGTACTTAAAGTATACAGAATAAAATCACAATTTATTGTAAAATGTATTGTGGATTTCTTAATAAAATCACAATTTATTGTAAAATGTATTGTGGATTTCTTAATAAAATCACAATTTATTGTAAAATGTGAATTTATTTTCAGTTTCCAAATACTTGAGACTACATTACACAAAACCCACAGTTAAAAGTCTGTATTAATCAGACGTTGCTAAGGATACTAAAATAATCGATAAGTTATACGAACGCGCATGCCATGCTCATTTCTAAAAATAACCTCATGTATACAATTCACTGCTGAGATATATATAAGCCAATATAACACAGATAATATGTGATTCAGATTAGCTTGTTCTTTGTTTTGTAATAGTAAAATTAGCTACAATGGGCTTCTTGGAAACATTAGTGTCCTATGGGACATTTAAACTCTATCAATCTCTATGTGTTATACATGTATTTTGAAGACAAATGGATTTTGCTGCTGACTAGTATACACACATATCATTTTTATGAACGATATTTATGAAAAATAAGGAAAGATATCTCGATACTTACACAAAGCAATGCTGAAACTGATTGAGAGAGACCCTTATATCATGAATACGACGAATGAGATGTGGGTTCTGACCAAAATTCACAATATATTGCTGTCATTATAACAAGTACGACAACTGCAAGATTTACTAAGTTATGCTTGACGGAGTTGTCTCGCTTAATCATCTGATACCATAGGAACATTACATCAATGAAAAAAACATCTGCATAAAACATACCTAGATGAAACATGAAACTAAACAAACACGTGAAACAAACTATGAAAGCAAAAAAGAGGAAAGAAAGAGATATTGGTTCATGAAGAAGGTTCTGGTAGACTAACATACTGGAATCTGACTTTTCGTCCAAATCTCATTGAAAAAGCAGATCTTGTGATATTATCTGCCATGTATTTTACTGAAGGTGATACTATGTTAAAGTATTTACCGGCAGAATTAATTGACTTAAATATAATTTCTTCGCCATCTGTATTTATAGATTTAACAGCCCTTGCGTATCGTGCTCCGCCAGAATTTCCGGACTTACAATTTTGACTTTGTGTAACAATTCGCAAGTTATCAAGCGAGTTATCGAGTTTATTACCACTAATGTGATCTATTACAAGTCCATCTTTAATGACCCCATAAAAACATTCGTAGATGAATCGATGTGAGAAATAATTTTTATTTCCATTGGTATTAAATCTACGATAACCAAATTTATCAACATTACAGACTGGTTTCTTTAATCTACAGTGCCTAATTACACCATCACGAGATGCTTCATAATTTGTAATGATTGGATGCTTTACAAACTTATTTTGCTCCATTTATATGCTAATATTATTTGTTTAAATCATTATTTTGAAAATCTAGCGAGATAATCTTCTTCGGTTTTTATAGGAGATTCAGAAGATGTGTTTTTTTTATCGTAATATCGTTTCAGCTCTCTGTATTTTTTACCACCACATTGCACACACAGTTGAGTTTTTCCTCCGACTCCAACACCACACCGCACACACGGTTTTGGTCCTAAACTACCTTGTCTAACACAATGCATATGGTAGCCGCAGAATTCGTTTACGCATGCTTTGTTACAAGGAGAAGTATATCCGATCATAAGCCAATGGCATCGATTTTTTGTTTGAATCATATACGAGACATTAAAATTCAATTTAAATATATATTTGTCTTAATTATAATAATGCAGGAATTATCCGCAATTGAACATTCTGGAGCTAGATTTGATCTTGATAGACTGCCGAAATATAAATTTAGTTTTTCGATGCAAGATCTAGCTTTAACGAATAAAGATATAACAAAACATATCCGTGAAGCCAAAAAGGAATTTCGCGACGATGGTGCGGCTCATGTGTGGTCGACATTCAGAATCAGAAATATTGTTAATGTGATGAATTACAAACGAGGAAGAGAGATTATTGACTACCTTGTTCAGAGATATTTTATTTTAATAAAATTTATTGTAAAGACAGACGATGACACTTGGATTATTCGTGACAAACGTGATTCTGTCCACATGCAGTCAGGAAATAATATTGTTCTTAGCAAAACTTCCAGACCAGGAATACTTACTGGTGTTGACAAACCATATTACGAACGAGCATATCCTGTGACTGCGGTTGTGTAAGCAATATATCCGTTAAATAATAAACCTAACGTTGGGGATCTCAAACCTATGAAATCGTCATCGCTGACTTCGTCAAGGATAAATTGTGTAGCTGAAAGGGTTACAGAACACTTCACAAACGCGATACGCGGAAACGGTTCAACGGATTTACGACGTAAAAAAATAAATACGTGGGCAGAAACAGTTAAAGATACCGGAGCGTCTATCAGCGACGTTGCTGAGCTGGGAAAGAAATTAAAATTCCCAATAACAGTGAAGACGTTAACCGGAGAGATTTTGTACAAACCAAAATATAAATCAAGAGGAGCTTCGATAGATATTATTGATCATAACGCACATGCATGGACTGTGGCGGTAACAATATTTCCACGAGATAGAACGGTTAAATTTTATAATGGTCATGTATTCGATGCTATCAGAAATATCAGTAAAATTGACCCTGTGTCTGTTTGGCTGTTTCAGAGTTCGGAATATGATTATCATGATCAGTTTGTACGGTCTAATGGTGATATTTATCGTACAAAATTTCTCCACGAAGAAATGAAAAATCTTGCATTATAATATACCTCTGATGATATTAAGGTTGGACAATTACTTAATAACTGTTTTACCGTTCCATCAATTGCTGCTCACGCTGCTCAGGCGAAAAATTCATGGAAACCGACACGATTGGAATTTCTTGAAGATGTCCAACACAGTTGTGTGGAATACGGACATGGTGGATTGTGGAATACTAAATACGATTATAATGACGTTATCTCAGTTGATATGGTAGCGTGTTATCCTGGAAGTTTTCTTGGATACGGAGAATGCTCTGAATACTTTAAGAGATTTGGTCATCCGACACACGAAATGACCAGAGTAGCGATAAACGGACCTTTACCAGATTTTGACTTAACCGGATTCGCCTGTATAGAGTCGTTCGAGTTTTACGGGGATCTCCATCCGATTGTTTATGCGTGGTTTGGAAGACATTTTTCAGGGCGACGTTGGGTTCCAATAGTACTAATAAAGTACATGCTTGATGCTGGAATTTCAATGTCGTTGAGCGTGAGTGAAGCAATTATATCATACCGCGTGCAGAAACAAGTTTGGTTGCCAGAACCGGATGTATTTAATATTAATGATGCTAGAAGAGATTTTCCTAATCCTGAAGATGATATTGTTAAAATTACTAATAGTATACGTGAATGCAGGAGAGAAAGTGATGAGAAATTTGCAAAAGATCTCGGCAGAAAAATAATCGGTAAATTTACGCAAGAAGGATCATATGATCATAAACGAATGTGTACAAGATTAATCATGGACGATGCTGAACTCGATTTTATAATTGCTGATACAACAGAGAAAAACACATTTATAAGTCGAAGTAATGCTTATTTATCAGACGGAACTAAATTAGGTACAATTATGAGCTCTACTGATGGCGAGTCACCGCAGTTTACTCATTTAAGATCTTCGATGCTAGCGTATGTTTCGATAAATCTATTATCAATGATAAACAGATTTCCTCGTTATGCAGTCAGAGTCGCGACAGATTCATTTTATATAAATAAAAAATATGCGGATTCGCTAAAACAATTGCATATTAACAATCATGCATCATGGGGCGAATGGAGAATAAAACATGAAGATATAATTAGTTATTCTGAATCTGCCGACGTTGAAATTGCGAAAACATATTACAAGTATAATCAAATACCAGGGATGTCATCGGCACCATCTGTATGTGATCCTGTAGTTAGACATAAAACCGTTTATCTTAATGGGTGTGGTGGTTCAGGTAAAACAACACGCGCGATTGAATTATTTAATAATTGTTCTGATATGATTGTTTTGACACCGACACATAAACTCGCCAGGGAAATTAAAGAACGAGGAGTAAAATCATGTACATATCATAGTTTCTTTAGATGGTGCTTAGACGCATGGATTCCATCGCGGATGGGTGAGAAATACATTCCTAAAATTATAATCTGGAACGAGATATGCACGGTATCCCTAGAGGTATTAAAAATATTTCTTGATTGGCTGTTATTAAAGAATACTGCTGTGATAATGTGTGGCGGTCATGGTCAACCGCCACCTTTCATTGGATCGTCTCCACATGAGTGGCTGAAAACATTTGTAGATTATTACGAAGAAATAACTGATGACCATAGAGCTATTGATAAATCACTAAAAGAGTTTAAGAAGTTAATAAGACTACAGCCAGATAAAATACAGTGTGAAATAATGCGTAAAGTAATTCCAGAAACATCTGTGAATGATTTTTGGACTTTATGGAGACCTGCTGATTTGATAGTTGCAAGTAGAAAAATAGTTCGCGATACACTTCAACAACAATTATTTACGTTACATAAAGAAAAATTTTCAAATCTACCTGTACCTTTGTGTTATCGCCCAGCAGATACTCGATGACAGAATGTTGATGTTGAGATTCCTGGTGGTGGAATACAAAATCTTGTGTTAAATGATATTGTTTTAGTTGTTGTTGGTGTTGTTGAGAGCACGTTAAGCATGGATAAATCGCCTTGGACGTTAGGATACGCTATAACGATTCACTCGTCACAGGGACTTACTATTACCAATTCAAATATTTGGATTGTCGATGATCGTATTGAGTGGTCAAATTTAGTTTATCTAGCAGTGTCTCGAGTCAGAAGAATATCTCAACTGGGCCAGGTTATCATGGATTGCGTAATAACCGAAGAAATCACTAACAACTTTGTCGATGTCAATAAAAAATTAGCGAGTTATAAGCAATGTGACAAAAAAATAATCGCGATTTTAGTACTGATGCTGAACTTATTATAACACTAAAACAACAACAGAATAATCATTGTGCAAGTTGTAACTGTAATATGCTGTGGCAGTACTTGAGTAATAATCAAAGACAATTTACCGTTGATAGAATTAATAGTAGTCTTGGTCACACACTCGAAAATGTGATGCTGACCTGTCTTGAATGTAATCGACGTAGAGGTGCAAGTTTACAAAAGTGAGCGCGATGGTAATTGTGTATCCGTAGGAATTATTTGTAATTGTTCGCGTACAAATCCACGCTGAGGAGCAGTTGAATCTAATCTGTAGATTGCGGGTCTACCTGTGGACCTTACCATGCTAGAAATTTTGTGTGTGGTCACACTCCAGATAGAATCAGTTGCTCTTTTTCTACATCCTTCAAGTTCACCAGGTTCATATAAATATCTTACGGTAACATTACCTAGTACTGGTTGAGGGGAAGATTTACGTTGTATTGGTATGTATTTTTTGTGTGATCGCATTAGAAGGTTTCATAAAAGTTGCACGAGTCATTTCGTTGTTTAACGCAGCTATCACACTCGGTAACCTTGCAACCCATTCACGAGATCTCTCCGTGGACTTAAAGTCAACGGATATTTCCTTTGCGTATTGGTATCCAAATAACCGCTCAGCAAGTGTTCGATTAAATCGTTCAACGATTGCCTGATCACGATGAATTTCTGTGTGTCCTCGTCTGATTTTAACGTTATGTCGCTTCATCAACGATGATACTGCACCAAGAAATTCTTTGCCAGCATCAGCCTGTAGCAGTTGTGGCCATCGTAGACCACCACGTTGATAAATTCGTTCAAACGCAGATGCAACATCATTTGCTGTTTTAGTTGATAATGGTTCTGCTTCTTTATATCTACTTGCAACGTCAACGACGGTTAACGCGTATATGTATGTGTATTGACGTCTGCCAGTTTTAATGGTATCGTGTGGTAAAAACAAAATATCTGCTTGATGAACTTCATTAGGGGTACTGACATCAAAATATGCATACTTAATTTTTTTAGGTGGACTTAGATAGATTTGCCATATTGCCTGTCGTGCTAACCACGCCGCAGCGACATCACATGAGACTTTTGCTGCTTCAGCAAGTTTACTAATCGCTGCTTTACCTCTCCAGTATCCTCTTGGGCTATAATAAACAGATTCCATTATTATGATAATAATCAGTTGATTAATTACCAGCCCCTAACATTATTTTACCTTTCATACCAGCTTTTATCAGAAAAGCAGTTAATCTTTCTCGAAGTGATTTATCTTTTACATTATTTATGGCATGAATTAATTTTATATCGGCGAGATGTCGTTGTTGAAAGTCTTTACTTTTATACGCGACATCATGAATGTGACACGCTTGATCAATTGCGTTTATTGGATATTCTCCAGATTTTGGTTGGTCTTGGTTATCGAGTCGGATATCGAGACGAGTTCCAGGACCACAATAATTATATCCAGGTAAATGTTTTTCACCAGGATACTTTGCCCATGGAACTCCTGGTAATTTACCTAACGAAGCAGCGATATCTCCACCTGTCTTTAATAAAATAAATTTGTATTTTTTTGTACCACATTTCACACACCTGCCTGTAGGTGCGCACCTGTTATTTTTTATTATTATTGTCGTTAATCAACTGGTATGAGTGGGTGCTCTACATCGAACACAATATGAATCCATATTATTATTATACGGATATAATTGACTTCTCAGCGACACGAAAACAAGAGCCAGTCAAACATCATCCAGCGCTACCAAATTCCATCAGAGCAATTATACTTGGCCCATCTGGGTCTGGTAAAACGCAATTATTACTTAATCTGATAATGCGATGGCTCAAGTGGGATAAATTATATTTAGTAGCACCATCTGTAGATGATCAACGATGTTACGAAGTACTTAAAGATTTTAATGAAAATGCAAAGTCGCTGACGTGTCCGGATAATGATGCTATTGATTTTATTACCGATATCGATGAAGTTCCATCCATAGACGATCTTGATGGATGTATCAATAATCTCGTAGTATAAGATGATGTAATGCTGGATAAACAATCCAATCCAGCTCGGATATTTTCGCTAGGCCGTCACAAAAATACAGACGTGATTTATTTAACTCAGAAATACACGCAAATTCCAAAATTGATCAGAGATAATTGCAATATCTTAATTGTGTTTAATGGAGTAGATAATTATACTTTGCAAAATATTTATTATAGCTGGTGTTCAGGGGGCATGGACATGATTAAATTTTGAAACTTCTTTTCAAAAGCACAAGCTGTTCCGTTCGGATTTATAACAATAAATTTACATGACCCAAGATCTAGATATCGTATAGGTCTGGATAAAATCTTTGGTTAATTACAGCAGCAGAGGGGGTGAACGACCAACGTTGAGAGACCAACACGTAAACGAAACACACCATAAAAAAACCCAAAGAGTCAGAGATAAAGTAACGAGATAAGCTAACCCTAGAGAAATCTCATGGTCAGTTAGAGGTTGTGGTTTAACGTTATTGACCTTAAGATTTCCTTTTCGTAGGAAGGCTTATTTTTTCATAAATAAGGTCTCAAGCAAAATGATCTGTTCACCCCCTCTGCTGCTTTACCTAACAGCTAGATATTTCGAATACAAACATTGTAATCATTACGTGCCACATTGAAGATTCACCATAGACCTTCGGCTTATAATTCAAATCAATTGATGGGTAATATATATATATATATATATATATATATATATATATATATATATATATATATATATATATATATATATATATATACTATATAATATATATATATATATGCAATACACTGACAACCAACAGTGCAAAACTAGTTCCTAACTAACCTGAGCGCTTTTGACTCTGAATGAGTCTTTTCCAAAGGCAAATACAAAACAAAGACAAGAAAAAGAAAACCAAACCAACAAAAAATCGTCCAGCACGAAGTTGAAGTAAACTAGATGACACAAAAATTTTAAGCTTTTGATCCTGTAGAAATAGTCATGTAAAGTTTGTAACATTAACGATTGTTCTGTTCAGGTTAGTTAGAAAAGCCTTACCTCTATCGTTTAATAGTCCTTAGGAGGAAAAAACAACGGCTGTCCGCTTGTATCAATGACATATACATAAGTGTCGGTCATCGTTCAGAGACTTAATAAAGGATAAACGTGCTGCACGTGCAAGGCATATCAGTGCGGAGATACACTTTGGCTACATAAAGGTCGGCAATTACGCATATTGCTAGCGCTGTTACAGTTTGGAATATTCGATACCCAGAATATTTTACGAAATATTTCCACGGTACTATTTCACTTGGTAGAAAGTGGCTTGGCCGACTTTTAGAGGACAATGTTTTCTTTCAAGTCGCGATAAAGATCACGTGATTTACAGCTGTACCGTCTACTAGTACATTCAATTTTTATGGACATGAAGGTAAGTTTGATAACATATGTTTCATGTGTCCATTACTTATATAAGTACACACTGGCATCTGGATTAAACAGCGTCATCAATTTATTAATCAACAGTCTGTCCTCTAAGACCAATGCTATTTTTTCAATAAAAATTACAGGACTCCAAACCGTCGAGTTTTCAGTTAAGCAGTTTATTCAATACTTTCGTCATACCTTAATAAGAATCGACTGTTGGTGTTCTGGAACGCCATTTCTCAACACAAGATAGGCTGTACATGGCAGCCAGTATAATTGGTGGAGGAAGAACCCGGGAAAACCCCTGGAAAAACCATCGACCCAGGGGAACCTACTAGCAAGCTTTCTCACCTCACACATTGGCCAAGCCCGAGACTCGAACCCACGCAGACACAGGCAAGGTGGCAGTGATCCGTAATGATGGGAGCTTTAGACGACTTGGCCACTCGGGGCCTCTGATAAGTATTGGTACTAACAGCAATCTGATTGATTTCAAGTGTTTCTGATATCAAGTTATGTATCTAAATGCGGTATAAAAAGAAAGTGTTCATTTAACTTTGGGTGATTTATCTCAGTTCGGTGTCACTTCGTTGCTTTCATGTCTATCTGTATGGATGGATGGATGAATGCATATGCATGTATGCATGTACGCATGTATGTATGTATGTATGTATGTATGTACGTACGTACGTACGTATGTATGTATGTATGTATGTATGTATGTATGTATGTACGTACGTACGTATGTATATATGTATGCATGTATGTACGTACGTACGTGTGTGTGTGTGTGTGTTTATCTAACCTATGTATGGTTAATTTTGTTCAAAATTATTTTGCATTTATAGGTACCTCTTGATAAACATATTGTTTGTTTGATTGTCATGGTCTACAAGTTGGTGATAATCCTAACCATGAAGGCAAATTTAAGCCTGCAGACGAAACTTGTATATGGTACGCTCTCTCTCTCTCTCTCTCTCTCTCTCTCTCTCTCTCTCTCTCTCTCTCTCTCTCTCACACACACACACACACACACACACACACACACACACACACACACACACACATTCATTTTAGGCGAGCTGATCATATTAATGTTGGTTAGTTTGATTAAATTCTATTGTTATAATAACTAAACTCCTAATAAGTTTCCGTTCCCTTTATTCTGTCTCCACGCCTTAAAGTGTGTCTGTGTATACGAATGTGAGTGTGTTTGTGTCGTTAGAGGAAAGAAAGGAGTAATTTTAACATATATATTCCATATCGTATTAATATTCTTTCCACTTGTAAATACAATCCCCAACTCAACCCCCCGTCTCCAAATAAAGGACTTCGAGGCAGTGTTAAAAAGAAAATAACGATCAACCATTACTTTAGCAAATAGATTATTTGTCAGTAATATTGGTTTTTCTTTAAATAACTTGTTCAACAAGTATATATATGTTCTGCTCGAAAATGTAATTTCCCATACAATGCCACGAGTAAAAATTGTTTCACGAGATTGATGAATAGTATCTAAATTATATGGACTAAAGCGCTTAGCATTCATTTGTTTAAATAAACAGGTTTAATGTAATTCCTGCAGAACTAAACAACGGCATTTAGATGCATGTATAAAAGTCAGTATTTTTTATTATATGCATGGAGACTGTCTAACTGAAGGATCTATCAGTGTGATCAATCCTGAACCGGAAACGCTAACAAAAGCGCATGCACATAGGAACGGAAAAATGTGTGACGTCATATTCTCTCATGGCTACCGTAGATTTATCATAACAGATTGCGAAGGTGTAAGTATAGCCAGAGTTTCGTTTCTTCTTCAAATACGTTTATCGATAATAATACCTTAGGACACCTACCACTACCTCGCAAATCCAGTTCTCCCGGCTTTAAACTATGTAGCTAACGTACTAAATGTTATCTGCTTACCTAGGTTGCAGCTAGGTTGAGCGATCTCTCCTTGACAAGGGAATTGGCGACACATCCTGTAAGTGATAATAGTATTAATGTGGACTTAGTACAGAGCATAATCTTTATAAGCTCCAAGCGTTTTACACTATTAGACAACACATACAAACATGTTCAACTTCAAAATTACGAAAACGAGCACCATCAAATTTTTAAAAAATTACAATAGTTAAGGAAATAAACATTATTAAGTCCTTTAGTCTGTTCTTGTAGTCGAAATATATGAGTTTTAAGAGAACTCTTGAATGAGATCATGGTGTCCTTATGTCTGAGATCGATGGGCAATTCGTTCCAGGAAGCTAGGCTCTAGCACGCAAAGGAACGTTGATTTAGTTTTAACAGTGGGAACAATGCAATACTTGTTTCGGAAATGAAGCGATCAGTTTCTAGATGGGGTTACGTTTGATTCTGGATCGAAAGGGTAGCCAGTGAGGGTTATATGGGTGCGGTAGGAAGTGTACTTAGTTCGTACTCTAAGCATGATCTGAGCAGCCGTGTTTTGAACGTTTTAAGTTTCTGTAGTACATTCTAGGAGGAACCATTCGGAAGTCAATTACAATTGTTCAGTCTTGAGAGTACTAAGGAACACGCAAGTGTTTAGCGGCATCGACCGAAAGAAAACTGCGAATGGAGCTGATGAGTTTCAGCTCCAGATATGAAGCTTTGCATATGTTCATTACATTTTTGTGCAATGAGAGTGTACTGCCGAGAGTTCAGCTGTGTTCTTCTTTAAATACGTTACCCAATCATAATACCTTAGAACTACTACAAACTTGCAACTCCAGCTCTCCCAGATACTACGTTTTGCTAAAGGGAGCTAAAAGTTGTCCGCAGACCTAGATGGTGGTCGGGCAGAGTAATCTCCCATTATGTATAACGACCGGCGGCATACTGCAAGAACCCGTCAGTTACTGTCATTTAGCCTGTCAGAGATAATAGTTCTGCTAAGGTATTATGGTTGAATATGTATTCTCGAAGAAGCACATGTTGCTAGGAATAAATTGGTTTTCATACTGCGTAAATTTAATTTTAACTTTGCTGATATTTTTTGAGGTAAACGATATGAAATAGAAAGTTTTTGCATGGTGATCAGGATGGCTTCAGTTTTATCATCATTCATCTGCAGCTTATTTTATGTAATCCATAATTTCACATCGGAAATGCACCTCTCTACGCCTTGGATTGTAGCCTCAATGTCAGCTGGGTAGCTAGGTTTGTATATTTGAGTGTCACCAGCGTACAATTGGTGAGGTGCCAGATGTCAATCTGTGATACTTGAGAGCGGCTAATTGTATAGAATGAAGCAAATTAGACTTGTTAGTAATCTCAAAAAGCTCTTAGCAGCTGGAACCTTCAGTGAACTTATTACTTTGGTAGGTTGATTCTGATGCATGAACTACGGTTGTAACGTTCTTTATAGACGCTTCATAGCTCTGCTCATGAGCAGAGAAGCTGGTGGAAAGTCAAATCCTTTCAGCCTTACGACGTCATCTTTCAGCAGTGCAAAGCTGGTCTCTAAACTACTATACCATGGAGAATACTTTTAAATTGATACTCTGCACTTGGTTGCCGGAGCACATTAACAATAATCTCAAGCACTTGTCAAGTTGTACAGTTGTATGAGGTAGCGACTTTGTTAGGTTTGCTTGGATGTAATGCATTAGGTGAGTTATATTTATCATACGGAGGTTTCTCTTAGTAGCAAGCAGAGCTGGAGGGTTAGGGACTGATACGTCAAGGTGACATATGACGCAGGGTTGATCTGATGTATGTTCGTGGGACACCAATGAAGACTGTAGAATATGATCATCACGTGTATTAAGAATCCAGTGCAAAATGTAACATTATTTGTGGGTGGGTTGGCTAACTTGCTGTTTGAGGTTGAAAATGTGAATAAAATCTAGGATTTTTTATGTATGTGGATTTCCTGGACAGTGAAAGTGAAAGTTGAAATCTCCAATAGTAATCAGGTTACCACCTGTCGAATTTTCATCCTCCAGAAAGAATACTTCATTTACTTTTTTCACTGTCTACATACGGAGAGACCTCACATTCCACATACACGCATTTTGGAAGTTTTCGGCCTTAAAGCAAATTGGAGAAATATTCTCTTCAAATGGAAGCATACTCCATCTATTAATTTTCAATTTGTCTTTTGTTTCGTTTTCGACGACAAAGTTTCTGGCTTTTCAGTGTCATCACTTTGTTCTGCTCACAAACTTAAGCGCGCTCGGTACGTACCTGCACGGGTCGAGATTGCGTCCCCTTGCAGTGCTAAAGCTGTATTTAAATAGGTCAATGTCTGGTGTGTGAGAATATTCGTATAATATTGTATAAGTTCCACACGGTCAGATAAATACAGCATAGTTTTCTAATAATAATCTAGTAGTGCGTCCACTTCTTCGTAATATACGTGACGATCTACTGATACTCTCTTGCAATCCATTATCATAGTGTTTATTTCTACAAGTACACTCTGAAGTTCATAATGCAGGACGCGTGCCGCACTACACCTGCATATACTCTCTTCTGTTTTACAGATTTAGACCATCAGCAAGGCCTAACTGATAAACACTATACATATGTAGCTTAATCCGGCTTCCAATCTACGAATACATATCAGTTTGCATATTATTGGCACAAGTCAATTTACGGCAGAACTGGGGCGACTTAAGGGGAAGGCGCAGAAGCTCATCTTGATCGACAATGACGTGGTCCGTTTGTACGTTAGGGTAAAAGACACGATATCTATCGCTGGGGATCGAAATAGAGAGCAAACAAGCAGCCTCAGTTACCATCTCGCATATCAGAATTACGGACCGGCTACGTGGAGCAATAGCCAGTAATCCGTCCCAATTTCAAGGACTGAACAACTTCATGCCAACCATGTTCTGTCATGACCGGACTTTGCCGTATACCTCGGATTGTAACGGGTCACAAGCTCAGTCGATCGTACAGTATCACCCACCAGAGGAACAAGCATAGGCCAGTTTCACGATCCCAGCTTATATGGCAATCTCATTGACCAATCTCGCCTGCATAGTGCCGCTTGGAAATCCCTACGAATGATGCCCCGCTTAGTGCTTCAGTATCCATAAGATGTCGTTTAACTTTGCTATGAAGCCTCTGGGAGCCCGTACATAGCAACAGCTTGGAAGTCACCGTATCTAATTCGGGGACATTCTACAGGTTACTTTGCCACCATCCTCGACATTCTGCTCCAGCTACTTCTCATGTAGCACAAGAGAGGTCGGCTTCAGTGCCGTTCTCCATAGACCAAGAAACTTTCTCTCAAGTCCCTTCGTCGATGTTAGATATTACTTGATGCCCGGAGACTCTCCCTTACTGGCTTCGACTAAAGATGATTTCCGCCCACTGCCACCAGTGTTCTGTTCTCCTCCTCCCACTATAACTGTCTGGTCTAAAGTTCCGGCATCATTTGATTATTGACTAACAGGAAAGAATGAATTTTCAAATTACTTCCACAATCTTTCAAATTACTCACATTCCGGGCTGCTTATATCGTCAGTTACAAGACACCAATTGTCAACCGACCCCTTCTCTCGCAAAAACGCCTTCTAAAAACTTTAGTTGGTGCTTTTATAAGCTCCATATACCAGTTTCCCATTTCGATACCCCTTCAGTCGACGGAGATATCGCAGCTTTGGGGATGGCAAAGTTCTCCTATGTACAATTGGATTGGAAGTCTTTTAACGACAAACACAAGCTGGTGCGCAACTTCGTGCCGTAGAAGTATCTAGCATCGTTTTAATATATATCTCGATCTTTCAATAGGCGGAACACAGTGCAATTTCTCTCACCCCGATCCCCACGGGACATGCGTGGAAATTTGTTTCCAGAATGGCCCGCATGTTGAACAGAGCTGCCCAAAATACTCTGGACAATTCCGTATTAGCATCTACGAACTTACAACTGGCTCAGCGAGATGCAGTGCTATCTACTTTCGCCTTTCTTAAGGTCATCATAAAACCAGGCTGCTTTCGTAAACTTTAGGATCTAATCTCCTCTTTAATGGACAAGTTCATGGCAATCCTCAAACGAGCCAGCAAGGACGCCAATGTCCCCGTCTTAATGTGTCGGCTACAGCTGAGGGATTTTTAAGGCAATCAATAAAAATACCGCAGGGAAGCCCCCAGGAAACCAGCCATTGGGAAGCAGTCCTGCCTATTCTACAACCTTCGAAAACCACAGTCCTCCCAAACAAAAATGTCAGCGTTTCACGCCATGGGAGCATCCCTTACTCCAGCAATGGCATTTTCTTCACGCCTCCCTTATCACGGATCCCGGTAAATGGTAGGTTCCAGTGTTTATTTGCTGCCGTTTGGGACAAGATATGCCACGACAACCTATGTAACCGATAAGTCGTTCCGAGGAACTCGGTGTCACTTTCATCACACCTCCTTCACTGTCCAGGGTTTCCTCATTTGCAAACGCAGCACTTTTTTACTGTCTTCAACCTAAGCGCACTCAATCAATTCATTCGCGGGGCTTGGTTCACAGTGCAATTACCACTACGCCTTTTCAATGCACTCCAGGAGGGAGACTACGCAATCAGTGTGGGGGTTGCAAAGTGCTTTTCTTCAGGTCCGCCTCAACCAGGTTCCTTCGATCGTCTACAAAAACACCAATTGCCAGTTCAGGACATTCGCAGTCTGACTCAACTTAGTCCATGAGGTTTCACTCGACTGATAGACCTGGCAAATGGCCATGTCCGGACCACCTTCATGGCGACGTTTCAAGGGAGATCGCACCTCTTCTTACCCCTCAAAGAGGGAATGGGCTCTATAAGAACAGGCTCTTTCGTCTTTGATATAGGAAAATAACTCTCGGCTCATGAAGGTAATGTATTTGCCACAAACACTGCATTTGAGCGAAACTGCTCTTTAACTGATATTATCCATGTCAAGAGATGAAGATCCGAGTCAACTTTTCCAACGTTTGTCTCGGAGATCTTTCATCCTAAAAGCTCAACTCTATGTGGGACCTATAGATGTGGCCCAGCTGGTTACTTTTCTAGGTTGTTCCTCGGGTTCACTAATTCTATTGGATTTGCTGGAGGTAAAATATTTAATTTTCGATGCCTCTCCCCGTCATATGGGGTCGAATCTCCAGTTGGGTTATCTAGAAGATGTCTTACATACCATAGTGGGCCGGAGACGGTCTATCCGGGGTAAGGAGAGGTTTCTCCGTCCACCTCTTACCTATCATCCTAAGGAATTTTGATCGGGTAACGTATTTGAAGAAGAAAAGCATTTTTCTCTTGAAATATTTTTTTCAATAATACTTGCCAAGTCATAATGCAGATACACTCCCCTCAGCCTCCCCGCAGTTACACCCATATGGAGAGTGAGCCTTCCCTTCCAGTAGTAACCAAAGTAGTCGCGAGATATGGCACCAATCCCTGTATCAACGAGAGATTACTCTTTCTAAATGCCACCTAGGTGGGCATATATCTTTCAGCCTTTAAGCTAAAATTTATTGCCTGGGAGGACAAAATTTGGGAGGTAGTTGAAGTTCTCTCACGGTATTATGATTGAGCAAGTATTATTGACGAAACATGTTTTACTATGAAAAAGAAATGTTTTCTCGCTTTCAGCTGCAAGCTAGTTATTTTCAAAAAATCTAGAGTTTAATAATACTAAGCCATACTAAAAAAAAAAAAACAGTCGGTCAGAAAGCTGCAAAAACCATTTAGAACCTAGATAGGTATAATAATTTTAGCATAAACTGTTCGTTTTTATTGTTTTGTTTCCGACAGTAGCAAGACAAACGTTATCTGTTGATATCTATTGGATCAAATTATTGCTTATGTACAAACATTTGCAAATAATGAATATGCGTACAATTCAATTATTTAGTTTTCACTTTTGTCTATTGGATATGGCGTTATACGATTTCTTAAATTTAAATTGACCTAATCCTGTCGTTATATTATAATTTTGTTTGCGGGGTCTCTAGTAAATGGTTAATAATTGTATAATTGCTAAGACTAGGGTTGTGTAATGTGTGCTCCAGAGCTTGCAGCAACTGTTTGTGGAACAACTTTCGTGGGAATATTTAAGGTTTTATTGTATGGCCCAAATGCAAAGCAATAATCAAGTTTTGATTTTCTATCAGTCTGTTCTTGCATACGCCTGTCAATACTAGACTTTGGGTTTAATTTGTTATCACCATTGTGCATTAAAAAAATATTTGACATACACAAATGAACTTTCTTACGCATTTGTTGCCAATTTAAATTATTTGAACACGTTTCCATTCCATCTTAGAGCTTATTAACTCTTTATACTTCACTAGACTTTAACATTTTCCTATGATAATCTTGTTGATACCAATAGCCAACAATTTCTTAGCGTGGATAAATAACATCCGGTTGGCATCTTATGATATAAAATCATAACATTTACGTTACTTTAGATATCATTTGAAACTTTTGTGTCTCTATGTGTTCTAAAACGTAAATATGTATTGTTGTGGTTTTTTTATTCAAATGGCCGTAAAGACAAGCGAGTTTATTGCATGCCCCCTGTGCTAATCGTTTTTCCGTCGATAATTGTTTACTACCAATCGAGGTACTTTATTTCTCATTTGAATTTGATCCAGCATGGAACATAAGTTATATCATTAGGATTTCTTAATATTTTATCATGAACGAGATCCACACATATTAATACTGTGATTTTACATGCAACTACCCAAATTTTGTTACCTCTCTGCATGAAACATTTCTAATTTCTGATATATGGGCATCAACTTTGTATCAATTCCCCATATAAATTTCATGTCTTTTAGATATTATCTTAATTGTACTAGTGGAGGGCATACAAGCGACATGCGTGTGTGCGTGCTTACGTGCGTGCATGTGTGTGTGTGTGATCAGATGTACTTCTCTTTCATATATGTATGTATATCTAAATATAGGATCAGATGTATGTCACTTTTTTAATAGATGGCTACGATATGGGAGTGGTCGTCATTCTTAATGTTTTACAGAATATTTACAGTAAAATATGTGCAACAATACGCACAGGTTTAATTTTTTCTCTAGTGTTTTTGATAAACCGTTCTTGATGTTTTCGTGTATACCTTATTTATATCGCAAGGTCGCTTGCAAAGACAATGGTTCAATTTGTATAGGTCCAGTTATTATGCATGCCAATATTATGTATATCATCATTCATAATTATAGTTCGTCAGGGTCATTTAGTTCATGACATTTTTAATACTAATATCTTATGATAGTAGTTTGAACTTTAAAGATGAGTCCTGTATCAAGTGAGTTGATTCGTTCATAAAGTTCCAATGTTGAGTCCTACTGTCAGTACAAGTAAACATCACGTGACCTGTACATAAGATAAAATACCTCATTTAGTTCATAATAATTCTTCTTTATTGTTGATACATCATTAGAATACAGACAATCATCTGGAATATCTTCGGAACTCATTTCGATTACTCGAAAATTTGGAATTGATAGAACTTTTAGGAATTTAGGAATTCGTTCACCATACTGTAAGATATTTTTAATTCTTTCACTGTTTATTTTAGGGAAATAAATTATATTTTCAATTATACAAAACTTGTTATTAACTCTTTCTTTTAACAGATTTTAAGATCATAGAGTAACAACATTGCGAAAATTATACAAATTATCATTGCAGAGTCAATCAATTTATTGCGCATTGGAAATTTTAAAATTATGTACGTTCCTATCGTTCCAAATTCATTTAGTCAAAATAACTTTTACAGTTCGAACCGATATACATAAAACTCTACGATCCTGGAGGTAATGGTACAATTATAGACAATTTGTCGTGCAAGAGATCGCCTCCAGATCAGGGATCAAATGTGGGTCGCAGGTCAAGTGTGGATGTCTCCAAAACGAAATCGGTCCAAACAGGGATTCAGATTCAACTTCCGAATGGAATCACAATTGGTAAGTATGACAGAAGTCCCAAACTGCTACAACATGCGTTACACAAATAATATTTGGCTTTATCTGAATCCCACTTTGCTCACAAAGATACGCGTACAGAGACATGACCCAATGATAATCGTGAACAGAGTTAATGCTCCCAAAAATATCCTTAGCAACTAAAAGAAAACACGTTTTAGTGCGCTAGCTGTCGTTAAACTTGTTGATGTTAAAGCATGTCCACTCATTTAGGACCAGATTGTAATCGTGATAACTTTTAAGTAGCTGCTGTATCAGAGCTGTAAGGACTAATGCCCCACCCCAACCGCACCACCCATTCCAAAAAGAAAGAAAAACGGGCAATAAAAGCCTTGGTAAACGTTCCTTTCTACTCTGAATATAAGCCGATCACAAAATATTGTCTTTAAACTTGTGAGCTTTTTACACGATTTAAGATATGAGAGAAATGTACAGGCCGCTCTGAATAGGCATATTGCCGTAAACACGACGGTTTTTCAATGAAATAAATAAACGTTTATTTAATATTTTGCAATAGTTATCTTGGTTTGTTCAAAAACAGGTGCAAACGAATGAGATTGCATCAAGAATTTCCACAGATAAAAATATTTAGTAAAGTCATTTTGTTTAATTTTGAAAATGTCTAAGAATTTTCATGATTTTGTAAGTAAAAAATTATAGAGGAAGTAGTTACAGCACTGTTTCTATTCTAAAACATTTCAAAATAAAACCCGTACCGCTCCGGTGGCCTAGCGGTTAGAGCGTCCGCCTCGGATGCGAGAGGTCGTGGGTTCGATCCCCGGCCGAGTCATACCAAAGACTTACAAAAGTGGTACTAATAGTTGCCTCGGACTTGTCGGCCTGGTGTCAGGATAATGTGACTGAGTGGGACATCATGCTACATGTCTGCGGCATGATACCACACATGCTAGACATCACTATAAACTGCCACATTGCACACATCGTAGCGATGTGACTGAAAAATTGTTAAAAATCCAAATCAAGCACACACACTCAAAATAAAACGTGATCTATCTGAAACCTTTCTATCCTGCCTCGAAGACAGAGATGACAGCTACACCCGGCGTGAACTCTGTTCTACCGAAAGGTAAAAGCATGGCTTTATTGACCAATCGCAACTCGGTTAATTATGTGTTGGCTTAAGCTCATAATGATGTAGTTATTATGCATTCTGTATACATGCTATTTAGTCCTAACTTCACGAACCTTGGTGAGGGGGTTCATGCAATATATATATATATATATATATATATATATATACACACACACACACACACATACACCCGCCGCTACCATGGTATACGGTTAAAAATACTTTTGCATGGCATATGGATCAAGATGTATATTCAAATATACATATTACAAATCAAACATGACATGTTCCTGTAGGAAATAGAGAACTTGATTCCTTGAATAATTATGAGCAAATACAATCAGGGACAATAAGCAGCACGTGCATACGATGAGCCAATCATTCTCAAGCATTGTAAAAGGTATGCGTAAATGATTGCCGATTGTAAGTGAATTCTTAAGTATAAGCCACATGCACAATGTACATTAGCATTTAATGTGATGCCAACTTTTGATAAATTTCTTAAAACCATGAAAAGTTGTCTCGATATTTCTACCATATTGTTTTGGATCTTGCCATTTGGCACTTCTACCATGCTTACCTGGGTATATTGGACCTTGGTATTTCTGCCATAGCGTTTGAGTCTTGTTATTTCTACCATAGTGTTTGGGTCTTATTATTTCTACCATAGTTTTGGGGTCTTGCTATTCCTACCATAGTGTTTGGGTCTTGTTAATTGTACCATAATTACCCGATTATATTGGTCTTGTTATTTCCTTATACTTTCCAGAGTATATTAGTATGTTTTTCTACCATTGTCTTTGGGATCCTGGTATTTCTACCATACATACATACCTGAGCATTTTGGATCTTGGTATATCCACCATAGTATTTTGGATCTATATGATTCTACTGAAGTTACATGCCAGAGTATTTTCAGCCGTGATAATTATACCATAATTATGAATATAAACAAATATTACATTCCTTTTCGGTTTGGAAAAGCACGCGCATATGGAACGTTAATATTCCCATGTCTGGATAGCCAGATACCAAAGTCTGGTTGCATGCAGTGTATATGTATTTGTCTTTCTTGACAGGTACGTTTACGTAGCATTGCTCTCTTGATATCCAAATCTGAGTTTTCTGAAATGAAGATTTTCCCAGTTTTGTCAGTGATCTTTGGGACATATAAGGGTCATATCTTGTTGAGAAATCTAAATTTGATATAATAAACGTATGGCATCTGGTTTTGCAACCCTCAGCTGCTAGATATTATATTGTTCAATGCGTCACAGTATTTCTTCTGAGGTGTCGAGGTCGGCGTTGGCGTCTTTTCGTTGTCGGCGTCGTCCGCATACATAAAAGTATATACAGATGTACTGTCTCACTGTATCTGTACCATTGAACCATTCTCTAAGGTCCAACACAATAGTTGGAGTTTGTTTTGCAGCACCTACCTCTGGGATGTAGGTTAAGGTGGCTTTTTTGTACATGCATGTACACCAGTTAGGTAAGTTTCTACTTCCATCTCATGTTGTTCGCATTCGGTCACCATGACCCATATTTCATGCTTCATTGACTTGGGTCCAGTTTTGTACTATTTAAAGGCACTTTTCATACTAAAATCATCGAACTTGATGCTTATACCGTCTCTCTTAATTACATATGTTTGCAACAAACAGCGGTTACTGTTACCTACATTCACGTTTAATTGACTTCGTTAATTGTTTTTGCGTTGGCATCATGTTAAAGTGACTTGTTTTGCACACCCTATATACCTAATATTAAACCTAGAATTATGTTTTGAGTTTAGCCCATGAACTCTTGAGTTTTTGGCCTGCAATATGTATAGCATCCTTACTAGAAATATGGAGCATCATGAGAAGATATAACAAGTACAATATATTTTAAATTAATAATGTATATTGTTTCAAAATAAGGTCCCTTGACCTATATATCGTGTTGCAGAGACTATGCCAAAATTTTGTGTCAAAATGGTGTGTTCAAGGTAATTTATAGGATGCTGTTTATGTTCTAATCACAACAAGTGATAATTGAATGTATTTATGTAAACGCCACATACTTATAACCAAAATGGTAATTGCGATATACATGTTATGCATTATTAGCACAAGTTAGGTATATATGTTTACCTCATTGCAAGATAGGTATTTCCTTGCTAGATGCAGCCTTTCTTGACCAGTGCATTTAGAAGAAATAAATTTTGTGTATTCAGTGGTAAACTCTATGTAAATGACATTACTTTGTATATTGAAATTGGTTACTCTCAACAGGTTAACGTCGTACTCTGCACGTGAAGGAGTATAGAATGAGTCCAGTGAACTACGTGCATTTTGTGTCAGGCCTCATCTATAGTGACTAATCAAGGCAATCCTTATTCATAAACTTCTAGTAGTGGTTATATTGGCTGTAACTCAAAGGTTATTCAGAGCCTGTAACCTTCATCCACTACAATCTGGTCTCTGTGATTAGCCAACGACAATAGCTTGTATAGTAGATTTTAAGAAGAATTAATTAGTACAAACTTAATCTCTGGATTTTATCAACTCGTCATAGTACTTTTATATCACAGAAATTAATGTTCCCTTTCTTGAATACTATAGAAATGAATGATGCCTTTCTTTCATACCATAAAAATGAAAGCACTGTTTCTTTCATACTGTAAAAGAATGTCCCCTTTCTTTGCTTTGTCTTGTATGTCCCGTTATAGAGACCAAGACTTCGTTACGAAGAACATTTTAATTTGAATTTATTTTCTTCATGACAATTAATGTTTACTATAGTTATTGAAGATTACTTAACCCTTCGAAGAAGTGAGCTATGTACTCGTTGATTACAATCTGGTTTCTTGTGGAATAGACTGGCATGTCAATTAAAGGATATAATTTGATTGCATGATTTGTTTATTCAGCATATCTTCGCTTGAACTGTATGTAATAGAGAATTGATCTTAGTTTCAGGTATAGATTATAATCATCTCTGTCCCCGTTAAATTTTTTTGTAAAACAAAATTTATCTGCAATGTAAAGATAGAAATTGACACAAATAATACTTTAGAATAAAATTATTGAATATTACGTCCTTGAAAATAATCAGAGGTGAGGTGTTTATACGTAGGTTATGTTCAAGGAAACTGGTCACCGTTTCAAGTATTTAACAACGTTGATCTTACAGAAAGTAATGCAAAAAACTGGCTGAATCAAACACACACACACACACACACACAAAAGATTTTATGAGACTTTTTTTAGTAGTTTTGTAAGTTTAATAAGAAACCACAACCTGTGGGAAGGTATGGCTGGACAGTACAAATGCCCTATCGGCTGGTAAGGAGTTCCGTAGACGAACCATGCATTCAGTCAAGAATAAGTTTTTTTAAGCTTCTATTCAGCACACGAGTTTAGGTACTTACGCCTATGACGCCTGGTGACAGATGTAGAAAGGAGTGTCAGGTATGACTCTGTATGTCCAATTGCCACACTATTTCATCATCGACAAGTCGCAGTAGCTCAGGTGACAGAGCTTCGAACTTGAAATCCAAGGGATGCGGGTTCAACAGGTTAGCCCGTGTTGGCTGCATCAGTTTGTACTTGGGTAAAGCATTTTGCACCCATTTCCCAAGTATGACATGGCCTATACTGTCTTAAAAGTGCCTTATATACCATCAAAACGGTTTCTTCCTCACCTCAGTAGCCTTTATCATCATCATAATAAAAATAATTGTCGTTGTTATCGTCATCATCATCATTGTTGTTATCATCATCGTTTCCGTCGTAGTAATCATGAATGGCAATTGTATGTTTGTCTTTCGCATAGTACAGGAGGGGGTCTGCTTGGTTTATTTCAGATAAATCTGCACCTACGGTGAATGATACTGAAATGGTGCTGAGGGACGAATCAGGTCAGATTGTGAATAGACACTTATACGTCGGGGAGGCTTTGACCTGGGAGATTGCGATCCCCACCAAACGTAAGGGGAGAGGGAGTGAGGATAAGAGATACAAAGATTTGAGTAAATAGGAATGTGTTCTTCGTGCTATGTCTGAATGAGGCTACGATTGACTATGCGTAAGTTATGTACGTGTAAATATCCTTTCATATTAATAAATAATAACTTGAACCGTGTTTGAGAAATATTCGTGTGGAGAAAGAGAGAAGTTTAAGGCATGGCACTCAATTTTATGCTCTGTTACAAAACTTATCTATAGAATTTTTTTTCGCAAACTCTTTGAATTACAAGAATGCTCATAATCGTGCTCATTTGTTACCTCATCGTCATCATTTATCAAATAGTTATTACTAACACATTTTACATGGTTATCATGATCATGTACTTGCATTTTTCTCAGGACGTTATACATTGATACCAGTCACCTGTAATGCCACAACTGATGGAACCTCGCCGAATTTTTCAACTCCGGCATTGACTTTCATAGAGAAAGGGTAGGTCGAAACAAGAACGTTTTTTCAATGGAGGAATATAGCTTTTGTTTAGATTTAGTGCTGAAAAGTAAGGTATATGACAATAGCTGTATCTAAGTGGAGAATAATCTCCAATTCCGAGCTGCGTCTGATTGTTGCTTTAAATTTGCCTTATTGTATCAAACAGCATTATGTTTCGTGACGATTACAAGCATCAGAAAATAACAAACAATTTAAAAATTTGTGTGTGTGTTGAAACGTATTGTTTAATTTCGTATATCCGGGGTGCTGTCACCAATTCTAACAATTAGACTTATTTTGAAAAACTTTACTTCAGATTGTCTGGTACATTTTTATTCTGCAGTCATAAAATTTTTTATAATTTTTGCCCTATATTTCGTAACACTTGTGTTATACTGTTTATTTACACTTGAAATAACCTTGTACCAAATATAGGTTTAGTTGATATTTAGCAATTGATTTCAAACTGTAATCAATATTAATTAGATGGAAATAGAATATCCCACAAAAATGCCTAATTTTCTTCTTCTTCTAAACCTTTAAATACACTAGTTGCAGTCTTAATAAAGATTTGGCGACCCATTTTTACGTGCGAAGGGACGGTTATACTCGATCCTGGGCCACATTATTTGCCTTCCGTTTCCGTTCCTCTCCTATCGTGATTATTCATTGTGCTCTTCATCTCTGTCAGGAATGGGACCAGAAGTGCAATTACGTAAGTTTAACTGTTTTTATTGTTTCTTTCTTCAGTGTTTTATCTGTGAAAATCTATATGATAGTATGACAGATTCTTCCTCTTCTCTCTAAGCATTACAACCACTACATTATTTGTGCATGAAAGTTCATTACTAGAGTCATATATGGACGACGAATTAGTTGCTCTTGTTTCCTCTGATTGTCCATCAAGCTGCCTTACTTCACCAATTTACATGGAAAATAAATAGGTAACCCAATGCATGATTGTTACACCAATAATTGATACCGAAGTTATATGGTTTGCCAAAGAGTCATGTAATTAGTAATGTTCATAACTGAATAGATTTTTGCTCCTGCAATTTTTTTTTCATTTCTATTATATATATATATATATATATATATATATATATATATATATATATATATATATAGTGTTATATATATATATAAGTATATATATATATATATATATATATATATATATGCATGCATGCATATGCGCAGACGAATAGACGAATATAACATATGCCGGGCTACGCATTGACAGATAAAACACAGTTTTGGAAATAAAAAATAAACTCTTAAATATACAGACTTGATGTAAAACTTCGTCGCAAGTATTAAGTAATCACTCTTAAGTAAGGCTATGATGATCATGTTGACAAAGTCGCTTATGAGGATTAAGTTACTCGTAAGAACTAAGTCACCCATAAGGACTAAGTGACTCATAAGGACTAAGTTACTCATAATCTCTAAATCACCCATAAGAACTACGTCACTCATAAGGACTAAGTCACTCATAAGGATATTTTGTTTATTTTACCAAAGGTATACAGCTCATAACATTATTTTCGAACTATTTATGGTATTCTTAGATATGTTGTTTCTTCTTGCTAAATTTGTCAGAAATGCTAATCGAAAATATCTCTTCACGCCTCATAAAACTATTATGTTTGCCGAAGAATGTTTTTATCTTAAGACCAAAGAAATTCTAACTGCCAATCGGTTACATGAATGAATATATATATATATATATATATATATATATATATATATATATATATATATATATATATATATATAATATGTGTGTGTGTGTGTGTGTGTGTGCGTGTGTGTGTTAATTGTTGACAGTTGTATTTTTAGACGTGTGCCTCAATCAAAAGAAGTTCAACGGATATTGGCAAATTCATCGTACACGAACAGGAGGAGTTAGTGGTCTCCATGCACTTGCGAGTCATTGAAGGTTTTTCACCATACCAGATCAATAGAGGATGTACGTACCTTGAAAAATCTTTCAAAGTATTTGCGTTACAGAGATTGCTGTCACTACAAAAATCTTCAACATCTTCATGGATACTTCAACGACAATAAATGGAATTATCACATGCAGAGTGGTAGTTTACGCTTTCTTTCTCGCATAATCATTGATTTTCATCAGCTGATCTTGGTGGTTTGAAGAACAATAAATAGTGGTATAATTTATTTTAATCAAAAGCAGCAAAAAAAAAAATAATATCCAGAGACAAAGCTATATACATACGAAATAGGAAGATGTTTCATCAGTCTTTTTACAACTATATTATATTCACAGAACATTTTATCTGCTTTCGATCTTGCTTTCTCTACATTATCAAATATTGCGTTACATTTTACATGAAAGCGCTGTTTACAATAGTTGCCAAGGTGATAAGTACACTGATACCTTGAATTATTAAATCAACTGTGTGTTTGATATTTCACTATTTTTCCAATGGGATATATATATATATATATATATATATATATATATATATATATATATATATATATATATATATATATATATATATAGATAGATAGATAAATAAATAGATAGATATATAATTTATTGTCCTTTTGCAACCAAAACAAACAGGAATGTTCTTGTACTGTAACAGACATGATTCACAATGACCAGCAGAAAACGGGATATGTAATGTTGAGCACAGACATCATTAAGTACCTGTATGAAATTTGGTACAGTTACGGTTTCGTAGAGGACATCTAAACTTATTAGTGTGCGACGCAACACAGAGAATGATTTCTAGTGGCTGATTGTTACTGTTTTTTATTCTTTGACTGTCTATATCTAGATAATCTATTTCTCCCTCTTCCTCTCTCTCTCTCTCGCGCGCGCGCTCTGTATATCTATATATATAGATAGATAGATAGATAGATAGATAGATAGATAGATAGATAGATAGATAGATATATGATTGAAATTATTGTTTATTGCAGCCAACGGGATATGTAATGTTGAGCACAGACATCATTAAGTACCTGTATGAAATTTGGTACAGTTACGGTTTCGTAGAGGACATCTAAACTTATTAGTGTGCGACGCAACACAGAGAACGATTTCTAGTGGCTGATTGTTACTGTTTTTTATTCTTTGACTGTCTATATCTAGCTAATCTATTTCTCCCTCTTCCTCTCTCTCTCTCTCTCTCTCTCTCTCGCGCGCGCTCTGTATATATATATATATATATATATATATATATATATATATATATATATATATATATATATATAGATATATAGATAGATAGATAGATATATGATTGAAATTATTGTTTATTGCAGCCAAGGCTATGTTGCCGTTTGCGTTCTGGTACCTGTTATTGACGAATTTCTGGACTATAGTGCAGTAACCGTATTATATATAACGCTAGCCACAAGTCAAGAATACTTTTGTAAATTGCTTTAATCAGTATGCATTGTTATACGTCGGCTATTGCTTTGAATTAAATAATTTCATAACGCAACATTTTTTTTTCTGTTCAATCAGCAAACAAACAGGAATGTGTATGTATGTATGTGTATGTGTGCGTGCTTGTGTTTGTCAGATATTTCTGTAAGAGCTATGGTTAGAAATTCTACTGGATTTTTAAGTTTTGAAATTGAAAAGATAATTGCTTTTTTACCAAATGAACAATGCTTTAAGTCTGGCTACAAATCCAGTGATTTTACTGCAGTTACGCGCATTATTGACCGAAAACTTCTAAAATAGCTCAGGCACATGGTCTACTTTATTATTTATTTCAGGTTTATTATCGATAAACTCGTTCGAATTTACAAGCAAAAGAAACCAAAATTAAAAACAAATGAGGAAAATATGAGGTCTGTTGTAGGAACTAATATTTTAAGGGCGGCATGGCCATTCCTTTACTGCTGAGGCAATCCGATTCATGAACTCTGTTATTGTCTCGATTATCATTGTTATTCAAGTGATTTGTATATAATGTTCCTGCATGAATATGGTCTTTATAAGTCGGTAGTGTGTCACTGTAACATCTTATTTGCTTTCTAGTGTCTCATTTAGTGTCTTTCATATGCACGCGCATTCACTTGCTTATGAATCGAACTTCATATTTTACATGTTGCTTGAATCCATGCAGCTCAATAATTGATTACTCGCTGAATTAACGACAGTAGCGAAGTGAGGGCCGTTCATGCATAGTGTATACCCGATTTTCAAGTTCATGAATTTTGTGAAATGCGATTTTCAAATCTTATAATTGCAGGTACCTTTCTAAAAACAAAATACAAATCTCTCGCATTAAATAACAAGATATTTGGTAACCATTACTAAAAAAAAAAAAACATTTTGAAAAGTATATTAGAACGGCGCATGAATACATAATCAGTTACTTTTTTTTGGTAATATAACAAATTACTGTACCTTTTCTTGGTCAAATTATTTTAATTTCATCCAATTTAAATCATTGTTACTAAGGCCTGGTAAATACTAATTGTCTCATTATTTTGTAATGAGCCATGATATGGGCGAATCACCCTGATCACATGAATTTAAGTATGTGGAGCAAATGACGTTAGAAGTTATAACCTCAAACGGGAAATTACCAGCGGCGAGCTCATAAATCGGCATACAGTAACAAGGCAAACGTAGGAAATCATCGTTCATTCTACACACATATCTTGAGTGACTAAAATTTAAATTTTACGCAGAGCTTGTGGCCTAAGGCGCTCACATACCTCACCTCTGTCTGCGTGATTTCGAGACTGCTCGACTCTCTTGGGAATGTGAGAAAACTTGCAAGCAGATTACCATTGGTTGGTAATTCTTCCGGGTTCTTCCTCCACCAAATACAATCGCCGCCATGCAGAGCTTACCAAGTGTTGATAAAATGGCGTTAAACCCCACAAAACCAAACCAGAATTTTAAACGTTTGGGTCAAATAAGACAAACGGACATTATCCATTGAAAAGATGTTTTTGTATTGCATTAAGAAGCAGGATCGTCTATTTACTAACAAGTGTCTAAAATATTTTTATCAGTAGTCTACTTTAGTTTGTCCCTTGGCAATGTTTGGGCCAAACCGGCGAAATATATTCATTTTTCAGCTACTTTGATAATATAGGAATGAAGGAAGAAGGGAGTTATGTCTCAAATTAGAATTATGATATATTATAATACCCTTTTAGTTTTTACAGTACCTTTTTAATTCATCATGCCGAGGAAATGTGAGCCAAGTGCTTTTCCAAATACCGTGGCTGCCGATTATGAATGGCTTTGACGGGTTTCGAACCCGTGACCCATGGATTACGAGTCTGGTACTATACCAACTGAGATACCGCAGTTCCCTTTGTATCGTTGAAATTCAAATAATTGATTAGTATACACATTTTAAAACATATTAATAGTTGAATGAGCCTCTTGGAATTCTGAAATTAATATTGGTCCATAGGTTTATATGGAATAGCTACTTGAGGGTAATACATTCCTTGTGTAGGGACCAATACCCCATCATCTTCTTTCCAGCACCCCCACACAATAACATCAACATGCCATGTATAATGATCCCGTCATCTATTATCCAACCTATTTCTAATATGTCGTGTTTAGTGACCAATATCCCGTCTGCTACTATCAAACACCCCACATATACTATCTAACACGTCGTGTGGAGTGACCAATATCCCGTCACCTACTATCCTGCATCTTATATCCACCTTCTAATTCGCCGTGTGAAGTGATCAATACTCAGTGATCTACTATCCAGCACCCCACAATATGCCAACCACAAGCTGTTTGTAGTGACCAATACCCATTCATCTACTATCCAACACGCCACACTATACCATTAACATGTCGTCTGTAGAGACCAATACCCCTTTATCTACTGTCAAGATCGTCATGCGTCATACGCAATCAACTCTTGTGTCGTTGAATCTGTACAGTGTATCAGGTTTCTATACCAATGAAATGTCGACATGTGTGTTCTCGTCTTCTCTTCCGTAAGTCAAGCGATTTCCCAAGTAAGTTCGATAAGAATAAATGTCCATGCTGCTGTTCACTAGTTTATTATTCAGGTACAAATCCACTTCGCTGAGCAACAAATGCATGAAATTGTTGACGGGTATTGCTCTAGCATCGGTGCCTTGATTTGATGTTGTTCTTGAATTTCAAATAAGGTATTCAAAGAAAACACAGGATGAAATTCATACCCATTGGGATTGTTACATTGTCGTCATCATTGGCTTCTTGGCAAACATATCGAATTTTGACTTTGAAAATTTGCAAGATTTTCACTGTGAACTATTTTCCTTGATTAAGTTAGTAACCAATTCTTCTTCTTGTCATATTATTTTCCTGGACAGCTGCATGTATATGAGGTCTGATGAGTTTTCGAGATCTCTTTCTGCCTTGTCCTTGCTGTGGCGTCGAGGGGGAAATACTGCCATCGCTAGAAGCATGAAGCAAAATCATAAAGCCCTTTAGCACCCTATGGGATTTTCCCGTTTGAATCATCACTCAGTTCCTACTTTAATCAAGGGTTCTTTAGGACTACACTTGTCCATGAGTACGTTTAAGAGAAATTAGTTTCCTTGCGTCGTACCTGCATCTTTGAAGCATGCAATCCTCTAGAGACTGTAGGTTCCACGATGGGTGTTATCGTACTCAAATCTGATTTTAACATATCTCCTATACTATTTCTACGTTGTCGAGCTACTCCGTGCTACACAAGATGCATCTTTTACAAATCAATGGAGAATCATTTTCGTAAATACAATTTCATAGCGGCTTTTCCTTCGGAGAATACGATATTTTATCTAAGATCGCTTTTTATTATAATATTGGCACTCTCATAATACGATTTATTGTCAGGAAGATAATGAAGATGTACAAATTGTCGGTGAAAATTATGCATTTTGTCCCTCGTCGTAGGCGGCTTTGGCACAATCCACATTGAAATGAGGGGCCCCGAGTGGCCGAGTGGTCTAAAGCGCTGATCGTTACGGATCACTGCCATCTCACCTCTGTCTGCGTGAGTTCGAGTCCAGGCTCGGCTAACGTGGGTACGTGAGAAAGCCTGCCAGTAGCTTCTCGTGGGTCGGTGGTTCTTCCCGGGGTTTTCCAGGGTTCTTCCTCCACCATTAATACTGGCCGCCATGTATAGCCTATCTAGTGCTGAAAAATGGCGTTAAACCCTATAACAACAACAACAACAACAACATTGAAATGAAATACACATCATTGTTATACTCAACATCTGAATACAAAAACATTACGTTCAGTCCCTCGTTCAGCTGAATAGGGAATGAAAAATTTTGTAGAATCGATCGTCATTGTGAATGTCTTTTGAATGCGGGGCTATCTCAAGCAAACTGGGAGAAAATCTTATAAATAGCGTTTTACGGTCAGACACAAAATACATTCTACGACAGTTCTCCGGCTAGTTTTCTCTAGTGCTTTGCCAAAACTGACCTTTAAAAAGCATATTACATCGTTTCGATGAGATGGTAAGCATTAACATAAATTCCTGAAGGAATTCTCGTGAAATATTCAAATGGGTATTCGATGTTGATGATGTTTGCAATTCGTAAATGGGAGGTTAATTTTTGCCCAAGACTTTTTAACTCCTTCGTTGAATGTTTCGACGAGGAAATTGATTTGATCTTTAACCATATCTCTAACTTCAGTGGGATAAATGATTTCTACCAACGCTTCCAATGAATTTCATGAAGCAATTGTATGGCTTGAGGTGATTTGCCTGCAAAATGACAGGGGGGGGGAGACGGTGATTTCATTTATTCGGTTGAAACTCCTTGACATGAAAATCATGATGCAGTAGGTACACAAGTTCAGATTAAAGCTGATGACACTGTACATATTGCTAATGACCTTGAAAACTAAAATATAGTGTTGGACTAAATGTAGATCCTAGACTTGTCCACTGTGTTCTTGACTTGATCAAGTAGGAGACAAGGGAATGACTTGGCATGAATGTATTACAGTACCATTTGGAGAAAATCGACCATAACATACAAAGCTAAACGCTCTACTATGCAGCCCAACAAAGGAGCTAGCCCACAACAATACATTTTGAAAGACGGGGAAGTAGCTGTTGATTAAAATAGACCGGACAAATACAGGAATGAATGGTGATACCTTGCGAGGCGAATATGGAACCTCAATACCCACAAATACCAACAATTTACACGCAAGAACCAGAAAAAGAACCATAGACAAAAATGGACTACTTTTTGATAAAATGGAGAATGATGTTGAAACTATAATTGATGAATACCACATAAGAATTGAAGGTATAAAACTTCGCATGAATTGAAACTAGTGTTCATCGAACAAACGGAAAGGCAGTTAGGAGATACAAAATATGTACTGCAAGAATAATTACCACAACTACCACAGCTGGAAGGACATTTTAGAGAAAATACACGAAGCATTAATCAAATAGAGAAAATGTACCATTCAGGTACAAGATCAGACAACTGATGAGCGAAAAGTGTACTGTAGCTATCGGAAAATAACGGTAATTTGGTAAAATGGTTGCATATTCATCCATTGTTCCACCTCATCCTCCAACTACACATCCTATTACTACAGCTATATATATTCCCACATTCCCATATAAAGATTATCCTGTTTTCCAGTGTGGGACACCGATGCTCGACAGCTCTATCTTGCCTTACAGGTGACCTGTACGCTGTCTAGTGGACTATTTGGACTATCTACTGTGAATACAATGCACACTAAGTGGCAAACACTTCGATTTTCATCATCACTGGAAGATTCTATCACGACTATATGGTCACTGACTTAGTAACAGAAAAGAAGCAAAACCAATAAGTTTTGTAAAACTTAAAAATTTAATTATGAAAGTTATATATGAAATATATGAAAGGAACTTGCAGCATTATGAAGTGAATCCAAGCTAGTCCTTATAAAGGTTCTTTATAAATTTCAATACCGGAAATGTACTGATCCTCCAAGAACCGTAACGTTGTCAAGATGGCGTTGACCAGAATTCCTCTGAATAATTTATAACAGTTCCAGAATAATATTATAATCCAAATAATGAGCACTTTCTATTTCCACTTCACAGTTCACATGTTTTATTCCTCTCGAATACTCTCTAGGTACATTATACAACACGTCTGCAGACTTACGACAGGAAAACAAGTGCGAATGACTCCCAAAATCAGAATGATTCTGACTGCTTAACTTTCTCCTTGGATACGCCATATGGTGCGATCGTACTTCGCAATAGACCCCACGTGACAGCATACACTATTGATTTTGCGTCGAATTAAGCATATTCACGTGACCCCGCGCAACTAATGTGAAACTACAGAATTATTCTCGAAACATCTATATCTCATCAGCCACTGAGAAACTACGTCATATGCGCTATTTACGTCTTATTATTAAGATTATGATTAATTATTGTCAACACGTATGTAAACATCTATTTATAGATCCTATGCAATATTATACACTTAACAGATTCAAGTCACGAAGGCCAAACTTAACTAAAGATGTATTCTACACATTACAGCCATGAATAAGAATTAAATAAATTATATAAAATCGTGTGCCAGGAAATTTTTACAAAAAATAGATATACATAACAAATCATTAACTATAATCAAGGTAAAAAGTAATTGCAGCACATTTTAGGATTAAATCGAGCAGCTGTTGATTTTAAAGTGTCCTGCAATCAAGCCGTTTTGAATTGACTGACCTACATACCTATATGGCTTGTATAGTGCAAATTCGAGTTTTAAAAAAAACGCTGTTGTAAACGTTAATTTTAAAACAAAAAAATGAAAATAAAAAATAAAAAAAAATTCTTTTTCTCCAACTTATTTCTGAGGGGTACATCGATTCTCGATCAAAGCTGAATCGAGGACTATTACAATATTTTTTTCTATCGCTAATTTTCTTGTGGATAAGATTGGACTTCATTTTTCACCTGTTTACATTTGTATCATTGCACACGCTATCTGCAGTACACAATTCGGATGTTCTGCATTGTCATTTCCAGGACAGTTTCATCCATTTTTCCTTGAAAGCTACAATGTGTTCAAACGTTATCTAAAGTTTATGATGAATATTTTTCAGTGTAAACCTAACTTTATCAGTTCTATCTTAAGGTAAGGACATTTTCAATGAATGTGAAGCGCATTGAAAGTTGTATCAGTGAAGACATTTTCTATCCTGAGTGAACAAATAACAAGTGGGCCGCTACGAGCCTTCGGCACGTGTGCTTCAGAATTGATGCGAAAGATCGAATACTAAAGAAGTGAGAAAACATTCAAATTAAAATACAAATTCTGAACTTGATGGAGGCTAACTAGTCAAGAGTTTCAGTTCATAGATCCCTTGTTGGACAGCAGCTAAAGGTGTACTGTTCAATTTACGTTCATCTGGTTTGGTGCAACATTCACTTGATTTGCAGCAAACGCTCTCAGTGACAACTAGTATATAACGATGCTTTCAAGCAAAATGAAATAACAGCATATGCGGCAAATAGGTAATCGTCGATGAAGAGTTTATTTCATCATCAACGAGTACAGTAGTTGGAAAGATATAACACAACAAGACACATTCAGAAAGAAAATAAACAACGCAGAAAACCAATACGGCAAATATTCAGTGAAGGTCGATATATAGTGATTGAAAAAGTAAACAACTTTTGATGAAAAATGAAGAAATGGGAAGAGTCACATAATCCATGAAACAGCCAGGCTTACAACTATACATTGGTTGAAATTAATGTATACAAATACGGACCAATGCATATATACCTTGGATAATATGGCAAGGAGGCTGTTGAGCCTATTTTCTAGTCCAATAACTTAATTCATAATATTAGAAATTCATTAGCATCCAGTGTGAATAAATATCAATGTCCCCAATTAGCAGGTGAAGTGGATTCGGTGAAATAAATTACTATTGAATTTTCACAGCTGTCACTGATAACCAGAATCTCTACAACAAGGTTCTGTTACTTTCAAGGTGTGGTCCAATCAGAAAATGTTAGTTACCTTCTTGTCGAGTGATGATGGTCAACTGTACGACTGATAATACATTTCAAACATTCTCGAATTCTGTACAAGATGGTCGACGAGCTGAAAACCGACTAGTTAACTGACCAGTGGAAATTCTAAGGTATATTATACATTTCTGTGAAGAAAACAAAAATTGGTAAAAGGGTGGCATACAATTTCAACCTGAGCAGATTTGTTACTGCCCACTTCGAGTTTTCTGAGAGTTCTAGGTGCTGGGTTTGCACTTTTCTTCTCTGTTCTTTTGGAGCACTTTGTGGGCCATGTTTGCATTGTACCGATAAGGTTTTGTTTTTTTGCTGGTTTTATCGGCACTTTACCGAGGTTCTAGGTGCTTTTCTCAAGGACCCACCGAGGTTGCCGATGCCAGCTATCATTGGATTACGAGGTCGACTGCGAGTTCGACGCTTTACTAAATGATCTACCGCGCTTCCGCTTTTCTGAACATTTTAAGACCTTTTCTTGTTATTATTCACATTTCCATTCATTTACTGGTATAATGTGCAAGCCATAATGGTCTTTGATTGCATCTTCTCGACAGTAAG
>JAECUM010017917.1:0-65047 GCA_016617855.1 Megalonaias nervosa | reverse complement strand
CTAAAATAACTTGTCAATGTTACAATTTTAACTAAAATGATTTGTCAATGTTATGACTTCAAAGTCATAGAATTGAGCTTTTAAAGTTACAAATAACATTGAGACATTACACTTGTATGTGCCAAACAAAAATTTCAGTACACTAGTACACCTAATAGAAACATTTTTACCAAGTACTTCATCCTGCCTCCCCACCCTCTCTCACTTGCTTGCAGATGTAGAACAGACCCAATGCACTATCCTGCATTTTGTACAAGGTAACTGGGAGACAGTTTTGTTTGGCTTGGGAGAGCATCCAGTGATGATGTTCTATTGAAGAAGACCTTGGGTTTCTTAAAAGACTGCATTTTATATTTTAAACAATCTGACTTTGTATTTAAGAATTTTATTTTTTTTTGCCTTTAATACAGGATGGAAGAAAATCCTTTTTAATAGATTTGGCTTATTAAATATGGGTATTTGGTGGCTGTTTGTATTTCTTGAAGAAATACAAGAGTTTACCATAACTGGAGAATGGTGTAGCAGCACATAATGTAAATGCCTGTTCAAAACTGCAGAACCATACTGAACCATAGTCACAGATCCCAATAAATGTGAGCCATGCAAGTAAGATCACATAGTGGATTTAGACATTTTAATGAGAAGTAGGGCCATACATGTGAAGGTATGAGCAATACTTTTAAATGTTTGACCATGACTTTCTGACAGTTGTATTATGCTCATCTTTGTAGTCACAACAATATACCTTAAACATGATATGTATTGTGTTGTGAGACCAAATGTATCGCTCTGCAAGTCCAAATGTATTGCTCTTTTAGACCAAATGTATTGCTCTTTGAAGCCAAATTTATTGATCTGTGAGGCCAAATTTTCTTAACCTGTGAGGCCAAATGTATTGCTCTGTAAGGCCAAATGTACTGCTCTCTGAGTCCAAATGTATTGCTCTGTGAGGCTAAATGTACTGCTCTGTGAGTCCAAATGTGTTGCTCTGTGAGGCTAAATGTACTGCTCTGCGAGTCCAAATGTATTGCTCTGTGAGGCTAAATGTACTGCCCTGCGAGTCCAAATGTATTGCTCTTTGAGGCTAAATGTATTGCCGAGTCCAAAAGTATTGCTCTTAGTCTAAATGTAATGATTTGTTAGTCCAAATGTATTGATTTGTGAGTCCAAATGTATTGCTCTGCAAGTCCAAATGTATTGCTCTGTAAGGCTAAATGTATTGCTCTGTCCCCAAATGCACTGCTCTTTGAGGTTAAATGTATTGCTCTCCGAGTCAAAATGTATTGCTCTGTGACTAAATGTATTGCTATATTGCTGAGTCCAAATGTATTGCTCTTAGTCCAAATGTATTGATCTGTGAGTATAAATGTATTACTCTGAGGCTAAATGCATTACTGTGAGGCCACTTGTACTGCTCTGTTAGTCCAAATGTATTGCTTGGAGTCGAAATGTATTGATCTGTGAGTCCAAATGTATTACTCTGTGAGGTTAAATGTATAACTGTGTGAGTCCAATTGTCCTGCTCTTTAAAATCTCCCTGTACAGATGTATTGCTGTAATGTACAATGCCTTGCTCTAATAACATTATTTTCCTCAAGAATTTGTTGCTTTTTGAAATTCTCAAGTATAAAAGTCATTCTCTGTAACAAAAAAAATTTGTACTGCTCTGAAAAACCTCCCAATACAAATGTATGTCACTTAAAAAGTCCACAATGCATTGCTCATTCAGATTTTTATGTCTTTTGGAGGTAACTAAACTTACACTATACAGCCACAACTATGCCTATGTTCCATCAAACCACACACACACACACACACACACACACACACACATAAGTAAAAAAACAGTTCTGAGAGTGATTATTTTGCCTCATTTGCCCTCTAGTGTGTACCTTGGGCCAGTTATTTATTTTAATGTTCAGTAATCTTTTCTTTGTCAATCTGTGAATCAACAGTGTGTAAACCAATTTCAAAATTTTCCAATTAGACCTTTTGATTCAAAGACAAAATGCTAATTCCATGGACACATGGCCCTATTTTGAAATGATAGAAATATCACTGATTTACCTTATATAAAGTCACTACTGGTGGCAGTAAGTTCTTTTGAAAGTAAACATTTAATTCAATGTACATGAACCAATAGTATGTTTAGGTGTAGGCCAACAAGTAGGTCTTTGCTTTTTTTTTTCTTCCGCTGTCAGAAACTTGTTGATCTAGCTTAGGTGCTGCTTCAAGTAGCAATCTTGCATGATATTTTGAGACTGTTATTCAATTCACTTAGAAACTTAATAATTTTAAATACATTTTCCAGGAATATGCTGTGCTAATATTGTGAAAAACGTGACCACTGCATACTTTCGGTTTCAATTTTACTCAACTCATAAATTTTTACATCAAATTTCTTCTGTAGAAAACTGTAAAGGATCTTACAAATACAGACCTGTTCTCCAAAGAGGGGTGGGGAAGACATACCCACAGGACGTTATGCAACGATCAAAGCTGTATCACTTGAATTCCAATCAATACCCGGTATAGTAACTGTGCAGTATAGTATATAAACTTGCATATTGGCGGTAGGCCAAAAACAGTCTTAACTGCCATATAGGCCTACCACACATACCATTTTATTGTCAAAATTACCGTTCTTGAACAGTACTTTTATGTTTTACAAATAAAACATATTCCTTGTGTGTCCTGTATATGGTATATATTTCGTTTTTAAACATTACAAAAGCTGGTCGATACTGATTTACTTGGAAATCGACCGGTTCACTTAGTACTTTTGCATACATTACACCAAACAAGAACTTACCTATATTCATGTCATTCCTTTGCTGGGAAATGGTAACTGCTATCGAAAAAACATACACCAGTATTAATGCCTTTATATAATCCTAACCCGTCATATACTTTTCTTTGGTTGCAACAGACGACAGTCATGTTGGAATCCGGGTGCAGATGTTCCATCAATCGGAATGTCCTCAGCTTTTACCATTGCATGCAAGAAAAGACTCTGATACGGCCCCAGTCCACACTTATTTTCCTGCTTGGTTATCGATAATCATTCGTTATTGTACATTTCTTACCATAACTGATAAACCTGTGCAACTTTCTGCACATACTCGCCTTATTAATTGAAATCCTGAAAGTTTCATCATGGGTTGACTGGCAAATTTTATGTGTTAATACGGTAAACAAATTGCCTAAAGGTAAGTAACAAAAGTGTTGTGTGCATCATTGTCTTCATCCCAGAGCTGGCAATTTTAACAATCTATACAGTTTTGTAAACTTTGAAGTCTACCCTTTTAGTATCAACGTAGCTTGTAACGTTTCAAAACAAGACACCCGTGAAACACACCAATGAAGGGAGCTAGTCGTGGTCTCAAACCAAATGTAAATAAAGTTCTTCACGAAGAGCAATGTCAGCGACAGTTTCAGGCAGTGGCATAGAAGCTACCTAAGCAAATCCCAAAGCTGGTGGGGAAGGAGGTACCAAACGACTCATCAAACAACATTTTTGGCTCTTCTTGTCAGACCAGAAGAGTTTATGGGATTGTCTGTTGTCTGTCACCGTCGTCCTTACTTTGGTTATAGTCCGAGTCTATTCTCTTGATTGGACACTGTAAATATCGGAAGCAGACGACATATGTATGTACATCTGTAGTCGTGCACACACCCCTTTGCTGAAAAGGGACTTGTCCAGGAACTGGAAATGGATCTCGAGCATGTCCGTTTATTATATTGAAAACTGCCGTTAAGCATGAAACGCGCAAACGATGACGGTGTTATGGCCATTCTACTCACAGTCTGGTTCGAAAATATAAATCAGTGAATGAATTGACTAAATTCCTTGCACTTTTTATCAAATTAAAGGTTTCCGTTATTGAAATCGGTGGGGGGGGGGGTACAAACAAACGGGTTAATAGACTCGGACTATAGTACAGTTTGTCATCGGAACTCCTCTTAACTATTTGGAAACTTGAAACTTTACACACACACACACACATACACACACACACACACACACACACACACATTCATCCCATAGTCTAGATGGTCCTAAATGAAAATGGTACTGCTCGTATATCCAATATGGCTGCCAAAGCGTCCATCGAGAAAATTTTGTCATTGCTACTTTCCCACGCTGATGGCCACATTAGTACAGCGTTGTCACCAGAAGACTTCCTATGGTGTCAAGTTGGCCCTAATTAAAAAAAAAAAAATGTTCCACTTCGATATTCACTATATCAACCACCGTGGCCATCTTGAAAATCGTGTTATTGCTACCCCTCCTGAATGGATGGTCATATCAATATGGAGTTTACACTAAAAGACTTCAAATGGCGACTAATAGATCGTAAATTTTAAAAAAAAAAAACAAAAACAAAAACAAAACAATCATGGTTCCAATCTGACGTCCAATATGACCGCTATCTTAAAAATCTTGCTATCTACAACTATATTGACGTGGGGGTTTTTTTTAGCAGAAGACTTCTTATTGCGGCGCTCTGCAGTTTCGTATTTTGTATAGAGTTAGATTTTTAAAGATAAAGAATCTCCCAGGTTTCCTCACTGGCTATCCTGTATAAAAAGACATGGTATATCTTAGGTATTGTTAAAAGAACTTTGAGTTTCCTTTATCTTTGGTGTATGACTGATCAGTGTAATTTGGGTTATTGAATGTACAGCTCGGCCTTACTTCAGTTGTGCACCTCTAAAAACAAATGCTAGCTCCACTTGGTCATTTTTGTATTTAAAAAAAGAGCTGATAACTTTTTTTTAGTTTTAATATATTTTGTATTTGCACTATCCGAAGCTGGTATTATCTAGTCTCGCAAAATTCGTTTTCCCTTTTCTAGTAACTACTAAAGATAGTGTACTTTAGGGCAATTCAGGCTGACTTTTCGAGCATATGGGGTAAGTCATTTTTTTAGATGCGTGCTTAAGGAGTAATAATAATAATATGGACTTAGTAGAGCGCCTAATCGTTAGAAGCTCAAAGCGCTTTACAATATTATATAACACATAAAAACATATACAAAGTCAAGATGACATAAATAAATACCAGGAAATTACAAAACAAATGCATTCTGACAATAATTAAGGAAGTAAACATTATTAAATGTTAACACTGTTTTGTAGTTAAAATATGTGAGTTTTAAGCGCACTCTTGAATGGGATTACCGTGTTCTTATGACAAAGATCTGTGGGCAATTCGTTCCACGTAGCTGAGCTCTGGTACGCAAAAGAACGTTGTTCATATGACTTCGTTTTAACATTTGAAACAGTGAGAATGGGAGTCAGAAGAGGAGCGTACGTTTCTAGATATGGTATACAAGTAGTGTATTGGGGCACTATAGCCCTCATCATGCCAAAGAAGGAAAATCAACGTGGGGCACTATGACCCTCCGATTTATAGGCCCAAAAAATCAGCCTGGGGCACTATAGCCCCAATGGAAATTTTGTATAGCGACTAGCACACGCTGGGCCTGTATAGCGCCAAGAGAAATGAAACAGGTAGGGTGACGCCACGGTACTGGTCATTGGCAACAATGTAGCAAGGTGGTACTGTGACGTAATGCCACCTGTGTCATTTCTATAGACAAACACGAATCAGTCGCGTTCGTGTTTTAGTAGAGTATGTTTTATATATTCGTTTTTTTCCCATAGATTGATGAACATCAATCTATCCTACACAAATTTATAAAATCGACTAAACAAATTTTTTAGGGAAGAGAGAGAATAAATATCTACACAAATTATAAAATCGAATAAAAAAATTTTTTAGGCAAGAAAAAATTAATATCTTTTCGAGGCAATGGAGTGGCCCTGAAAAGGACTGTTGTTTGTTATGTTAACACCATTCCGTTAACATAGAGGGCATCGCATAGGTCTTCTTCTCTTCCTCAAACTTCGTCTAACCTCTGGTCCATAAGCCAGAACTCTCTTCAGACAGCCTTGTCTTTCCACATAAGTCCTTCTTTTCCAAATGCTTGTCTCGGTGATCCTAACGATTCTCCATGCTGATCTGACATACATGGGTAAGTCCGTACGGAAAAACAATGACGATACGAAAGTAGATGATTCAACGTTGGTCCACATCTTTGTGACGAGAACAGGTGAAGTGAATGAAGTGAACCGCGTTTGTTTATAGTACAAGACCGGATCGAAACGGATTAAAATTGTTGACCAATCCCAACACGCCTTACAAAATTCAATCACTTCGCGGAGTCTGTCTTCCACTCCGAAGAGAGCAACCTGTGACGTCACATTCCCTATATAGGTGGGCTAGCGTCTGTGCGCAGTGAATTGATGCAACATTGTTTTGTGAAACATGACGGAAACTAAGAAGACAATGAATAAGGGTGCACCGGCTGTGGAGACGAAAAGCGATGGCATAGCAGTGGCTACCAAAGTTAACACAGCGCTACTTCCAGAAGAGGTTGATTTCAACTGGGATTTAGTAGATATTTTTCTCTTCTTCGCAAGAATTTGTTCCGGTACCAGTACCTTCGCCACTTTCTCCTTCTTTACCACACGTCGACGATTTTTAAACAAAGACAGAAAGAAGAATTGGAGAAATTTTTACAGCAGCAGAAAGAGGCAGAACAAGCATTTCTCCTTGAACAGCAACAGCGAGAAGAAGAGGCAAGAAGGAAACGACAGGAAGAAGAAGCAGTAGAGAAGAAACAAAGGCTAGGAGAGAAGGAGAACAGTGAAAATCAAACGGTAACGGTACTCTTGGACATTTTGACCGAGTTAAGAAGTCTGAAACAAATGTATCAGACTTCTTTATTACGACCCAAGAGAAAAAGACCTTCTCAAGCCAAACAGCCTAACCCTGTTACTACACCAGAGATACCACCCCTAGTGATTTCTACTAAATCATTGACAGGAGCAAGTCCACAAGTAGGCCTTGGCCGTGCCAAAGGCTTCAGGCAGTTAAAGCGGATTGCTTCTCGTTCCTGAGTTTGTTCTAAGGAAACAAAAACAAACACCCAATGGTCCTTTTCAGGGCCACTCACTTCTTTTGAAAAGAGAGACTATTCATTTTGCCAAAATCAATTAAAACTCAAAATCCCTTCTTTAACCCTATGATGTACGTGTTGTGAGTGTATGAGTGTAGGTCCTTATTATTCTAAACAATCAAAACCAAGAGACACTTACGTTTTTTTCAGTCTGGTCTATTCTGGTACAAATTTTTACAATTCAATATCACAACATAACACAACACAACACTTTAAAAAAGTTCATAGACTTCTTCTGTGTCTTTTTTCTTTCACTCTCTCTGTTTTATCAACTTCTTCACTTTTACACATTTTTCCTCTTCTTCTTCTTCTTCCTCACATTTTTCTCGTCTTCTTTTCTTTTCTGTCTTCTCTTTCTGAACGTGACGGGGTTCTTCCTTTGCCAAGGGCACCTCTTTTTCTTCTTCCTCCTCCTGCTCCTGTTGTTTCTTAGGGTACTCTGAAGACCAATGTCCTTTCTCTTTACAATGATAACAAGTATCTTGACTTTTGTCTCTTCTGGCACTGGTCTTGCTTTTTTGACGATCTGGACATTCTGTAGCCCAATGCCCTTTCTTCTGACAGATATAGCAAGTATCTTGACTTTTATCTCGAAAGGAGGGAGAGTAGTCCGTCGGCTTGTCTGAAGAAAACTTTCTTATCACACCTTGCAAAGCTCTAATCAGAAGTTCGATCTGTGTGGGTTCTTCCATCGTGCTGATCGGCTTGAGAGTGAAATGAATACTGAGAGGGAAGTCACCAGCCCTTTATATATGCACTAAGCCTAACATGGATATATAGGAGTACATGGCGTTTCAAATGTATTCATTTGACTTTTTGCAATCAAGATGAAACGATCGCATTATTTCGTAAAGAAAGGAGAAGGAAGTAAGAGGCAGAAACGTGATTTATCGCCTTGCACAGTAGCTGAAGTCTTGGCTCAAATTCATGCCAGCGATTTTGAAGATGAGATGAGTGAACCAGAACCTAAGCCCAGAGAGTCTACACCAAACCAAAGTCCATTACCATCAGTAAACCCTGAAAAGTACTACCACATTCGAGAGACGGACAAACGCTTATCCAGAAAATTTAGAACTACGGCCTACACACACGCTGTGAAGTTTAAAAATTTCAAGTCCGACGTACCGTTGAAGAAAGCAGAAGGGCTCATCACTGATGTGTGGGATTCTTTGTTAACCACACTGAAACGGCAATTTGAAGCCAAAGAAGACGATCGCTTGAGACTTTCCATTCATCACGACAATTTGAAGTCCCCCATTTGGATCGAGTTTAGCAGCCCAGAAGAATTGACACCTTCCAAAGTCATGGACAAGATTCAACACGTACAACAATCCAATGACAAGTTTCACATCACCGATGGAAAGAGACACAGTTCATGACCCACGTGTCTCTTCCCAAAGGGACAGGACGCAAAAAGGCGATCTTGGTAGACAATCTTCGCAGCATCAAGCGTAGCCTCGTTCAAATTAACAACCCTCAAGACAAGATGTGTTTAGCCCGTGCCATCGTGGTGGAACGAACGTATGCCGACAAGAACGACACGACAGAATGGAAAAGAGCCTGGAAAACTAATCGACGATCGAATCGAACCAAACAACAAAGAGAAGCAGAACTTCTGTGACAGCAAGCGGGGATATCCAAAGGCACACCCTGTGGCATTCCTGAAATGCAAAAGTTGCAAGACGTCTTGGCTCCACGCTACACCTTGAAAGTGCACCCTCAAGAAGTGAGCGGACCGTTGTTGTTTCGAGGCAAAAATTTCAAAGACGGAAAATACATTCACGTCTATCATCACGATGAACATTTCGATGCCATTACCAATATCACTGGATTCCTGTCATACAGTTATTACTGTGAGAAATGTGACTATGGCTATAACATTCGAGAGCAACATAAGCATTGTGGATCGAAATGTGAGGGATGTTTAGCCTCTAAGTCCTGTCTGGACGAAGGACAAGAACGAGTGCCTTGCCCAACTTGTCAGCGCACGTTTGTCAGTCCAACTTGTTACCAACAACATCTAAAGACGCAAGGTTCACGGCAGAAATGTGCTTGCCAACTCCTGAGATTGTGCCCTACTTGTGGACAAGGCATACGTACCAATAATGCCAAGGTGAACATCTGTTCAGGAAAGAAACAATGTCACATTTGTCACCAAACCCTGGACTTGGAACACCAATGCTGCGTTCAAAAATACCAATCCCAACAGGAAGAAGATAATGACCAGAAGAAAGGGAATTTCATCTTTTTCGATTTCAAATGCATGCAAGAGACTGGCATTCACATTCCTAATTTCTGCGTGGCTCACCAAGCGTGCGAGAAGTGCATCCAAGAGCCTATCTTGACTCATTGCCCTCACTGTAGCAAGATTCCTGGAGGACGTGAAAAAATCTTTCGGGGACCGAACACACTAGCCGATTTCGCCCAATGGATCTTAAACCCTACTGATGAAACGTGGAGCCAAGAAGACATCAAACGTTACGGAGATTGTCATCGCTATGGTACGGTGATGGCTCACAATTTCTCGGGATACGACGGACAGTTTCTGTTGAGATACTATACGGGACAAAGTACCGAACGTTCGAAAGTGACTTTGAACGGAGCCAAAATCATTTCCATGCAAGTGGGTCAGGTGCAGTTTAAAGATTCGATGAGTTACTTGGCCATGCCTTTGAGTCGCATGCCTAGAACGTTTGGAATGACAGAAATGGCCAAAGGCTATTTTCCACACTTTTTCAATACCGAATCCAATCAACACCCCGTTCTACTCCATTTGCCTGAGGCTCACTACTACGACCCCGACAACATGCGTACCGAACAACGAGAAGCTTTCTACGCTTGGTACCAGACTCACGCCTCGGACCCTTTCGACTTTCAGGAAGAAATGTTAAAATATTGTTGTTCCGACGCAGACATTTTACGGCGTTACTGTGGAAAATTTCAAGAACTGTTTATGGAACAAGGAGGGATCGATCCTTTGAAAGAAGCCTGCACCATTGCCAAAGCGTGTTCCTTAGTGCATCGCCAACGATTTATGCCCGAAAACACCCTAGCTGTCATCAGTCCTCAAACAACCAATTTTGTCAAACGTCAATACTCGGTCAAAGCCCTACGCTGGTTACATTACTTGTGGGACAAAGAAGACAAATGGATCCAACACGCTCGCAACACGCTCGCAACGGAGGAGGCGAAAAAGCCATCGGAAGGTATTCAGTAGATGGCTGGGACTTGGAAAACCCCAAGATCGTGTACGAGTTTAACGGGTGCTTATTTCATGGATGTCCTATCTGCTACCCGCAACGTAACACAAAAAATCAGTTTTTACAACGGACCATGGAAGACTTGTACCAGGCCACTTGTCAGCGACGCTTGAAGTTAGAAGAGCAAGGATACCAAGTGGTAGAAATGTGGGAACACGAGTACGATCAGCGACTGAAAACCGATCCCGAGTTTAAGCGCATCGTGGAAAGTTACAAGCTGGTGGACCCACTGAACCCAAAGGACAGTTTGTACGGAGGACGGACGAATGCCACCTGTTTGCTATACCAAACCGACGAGGAGAAAGGAGAGGAAATCAAATACTTGGACGTGTGTTCTCTGTATCCGTACGTGTGCAAATATTGTCACTTTCCCGCAGGGCACCCACAATTGCTGACGGAACATATCGACGTGGACAATATTTGACAATACGAAGGATTGATGAAATGTAAAGTCTTGCCTCCCACGTACTTGTACCATCCCGTTTTACCACATCTTTGCCAAGGAAAACTGATGTTTCCCTTGTGCCGTACTTGTACCGAAACGTGCAACCAAGACCAACCTTGTCAGCACACTCAGGAAGAACGCGCCTTGACGGGAACGTGGGTCAGCGTGGAATTGTTTAAAGCTCTGGACTTGGGATACCAACTGTTAGAAGTGTACGAAATTTACCACTTTCCCAAGACAGAAAAATACCACAAGGGCGACGAGACTCAAAAAGGCATTTTTGCAGACTATGTGAATGCCTTTTTGAAACTGAAACAAGAAGCTAGCGGCTATCCTTCCTGCTGTCACACTCCCGAAGACCAAAAGAAATTCAAAGAGAAATACTGGGAGCAGGAAGGCATCACTTTAGACCACGTGGAGAAAAACGAAGGAAGGCGATCGTTTGCCAAAGTGATGTTGAATTGTTTGAGGGGCAAAATGGCACAACGACCGTGTTTACCCAAGACGGAGTATTTGACAGAACCTTTCAGCTACTTTCAGATGATTCACGACAAAACCAAATACATGAAACACGTGGACGTCCTTCGTGAGGACTGGATCTTAGTCAATTACGAAGAAGAACTGGACTTTGTAGAAGCCGACGAATTTAGAAATGTTATCGTTGCGGCTTACGTGACAGCCCATGCTCGCTTAAAACTGTACGAAGCTTTAGAACTATTAGGAGATCGTGTGCTGTATTTTGACACGGACAGTTGCATCTATATCGATCGCCTGGGTCAACCTCACCCTGTCATCGAAGGAGACCGTTTAGGAGCCTGGACGGACGAGCATCCCGACGACAAGATTCTAAGTTTTGCAAGTGGCGGTCCCAAAAATTACGGCTACGAATACCGTAACCCGCAAGGAGAAGTGTACACGGAGTGCAAAGTGAAAGGATTGACTCAATTATCGCACCAGTCAACTGGTAAACTTTGGCGTCTTGAAAGAAGCCTTGCAGTCTGGAGAGGATGGAAATTGTAAAGTGACCACCCACGAACCGCACAAGATTGTACGTTTACCCATACACCAAATCGTTAGCCGCCCCTTGGAAAAAGTCTATCAAATCGTGTACCAGAAGCGAGTACGGCTTCCCAATCACTTTACCGTACGGACACACTGGTATAAAAAATGGCTCCAAGACGATAGTCACCAACAAGAAGGATGACTTCGACACAGCAAGAATCGAGTGAGAAACCCACAGAGAACTCCAAGTTCAAACCGTACCATTTTCCTGTTTTCTTGCCTGACTATTGCAGTTGTGCCAGTCGATTGGAAACGTTTCACTCGTCTGAAGAAAAAGAGGAGCCGCCAAAGAGGAGGAAGGAAAACTAGCTTTAGTCCCTTACAAACGATGGATGGAATTCCATCGTTGGCAAGAACAACGAACCCCACATTTACCTCCGAATCCTCATTTGACCGAGATGTCCCAGTTACAACACGAATTGCAATCGTTGATGGATAGCAGCGATTTGTCAGAAACGGAAAAATCGCAACGGTAAAGGTCAGTTGTTGCAGCGACTGCAACTCTTTCACCAGAAAGCTTTAGACGAAACAGCTCAACCCACTCTGAAAGATTTTAAGGCCTTAATGAAAAGTCCATCACCACCACTACCACTTGCAATGGTCAAGACAGAAAGTCCACTACCACTAGCCCCAGTGATCAAGACAGAAAAAGAAGAAGAGTTTCAAACTCCACCAGAAAAAGTACGCAAGTTAACTACACCACCTACATCCAGAATTGGTTGGATTAAAAAGATGATGGCTACTCCTTCTTCCTCAGAAGAGAAAACGAAAGCCAAGAGAGAAGTGAAACAAGAACTGATTACCCCTGTTCAAACACTGTCCTCCTCCTCAACACCTATTGCTTGTCGGACACGCAAAGCATTACAAACCAAGAAAATACCACAGAAAGACAAGAGTAGCATCAGTGAAGATTGGATCACTTATTAAAACATGGAGAAGGTGTTAGCCAACATTTACTACGATCCATCCCATCCTGCAGGTTGCGGAGGAGTTCAGAAATTGTATCGTGCTGCCAGAACTTGACTGAAAAGTATCCGTTTACCTCATGTGCAACGCTGGTTACAAGAACAAGCCACGTACACCTTACACAAGCCCATTCGACGAACATTTTCCAGAAGTCGCACAAAAGTGGAGGGTATCGATCACCAATGTCAAGCCGATTTAGCCGATGTCTCTCATTTAGCCACCTACAATCGTGGTTACAAATATTTGTTTTGTGTCATCGACGTCTTTTCCAAATTTGCTTGGGTCGTACCATTGACTTCCAAATCGAGCAGTGAGTTAGTGCGAGCCCTGCAACTGGTGTTGAAACAAAGCGGGCGTCACCCTTTTCGATGGCAAACTGACAAAGGCACCGAATTTCTGAACCAAGCTTTCCAAAAAGAATTGAAGAAACGTGACAATCATTTTTTCACCACCGAGAATCCCGAAACCAAAGCCAGCATAGTGGAACGTTTTCAACGCACCTTGAAAGAACGCATGTGGAAATATTTTACGCATCAACACAGTCTCAAGTACATCGACGTCTTGCCACACCTCGTCCAATCGTACAATCAGTCTTACCATCGGAGCATAGGGCGTGCTCCCCAAGAAGTGACTCTCGACAACGAAGTGACCGTCTTCGAGCGCCTGTTTGGTACGTCCCCGACAGTGCCTGTCCCCAAGAAAGGTGGAGTGTTGGCATCAGGAGATTGGGTACGCATTGGCAAAACCAAACGCTCTTTCGACAAAGGTTACTTACCCAACTGGACCACTGAATTGTTTCGTGTCACCGAACGTGTGCGTGGCCGTCATCCTCCCGTCTATAAATTGGAAGACATGAACGGAGAAGTGTTAAAAGGAACGTTTTACTTGCCCGAGTTACAACGTGTGACCAAAAAAGAAGACGACGTGTACGAGATCGAAAGCATTCTCGATCGAAGAACCCGAAAAGTAGGAAAGAAACGTGTCAAAGAAGTCAAAATACGTTGGAAAGGATATCCTCCCCGTTTTGACTCTTGGATCGACGCTTCGCAACTCATCGACTATAAAAAGAAGTGACCATCATGCCCTTCAACACAGCCTCAGTTATTACAATGACCACTCCGTCGCCCAGTTCTTCTCTGCAAGATCTACAAAAGCAACCCTTGTGGGTGTGGTGTGGAGAAAGTGTGCCTAAAACGTTAATCGTCTTTTTCTGCCAAATCTTTGTGGTGTATTGTGTCATTGATGCTGCCATTGCCAGTTTGAGTTTGCAACAAGGAGACAAACAAGTGTGGACTATTTTACTGAGCAGTTGCATTGGTTACCTTCTTCCCAATCCGTCTCTAAAATATTCTTCCAACGGAAACAACAACAAGAACGGTGGCCTTGCGTCCGACGTTAGTCACCAATCCAATCACAACAATCCTCTTTTAGACACTCCTCTGACTTCCAGTGACTCCTCGGACATTAGAACTGTGGAATCATGAACAACCAATTTTACTTAACGTTACCCAGTGAGAGTTCCATGGAGTTGTTTCCCAGTAACACTTTGTGCTGTTTCTCGGCCAGATTACCTCAAGCCATCCAATTGGATCACGAAGCCCACTGGGAAGTGGCTTTGGTGGAAATGATTCACCCTACACAAATCAAAAACATCATCGAAAATCAAAACACTTTTACGGTAGAAGTTCATGACGAACAAGTGCAACAAGCCTTGGATGAGCGTAGCAGTATAGCTGACTCTATGAAATCACAAGACCCCAAAACTAAACGAACCACTTATCTGTTGAAAATTCCTGTGGGTTATTATTTTAGTGGTCAACATTTGGTGAAAACCATGGCTGACAGGTTCAATTTCATGTTTGGTAAAGTCTTGGAGAAAACCAGAAAAAGTTTCACGATTGATTACCACAAAATATCTCGTCGCCTACTCATCAAATTTTCTGAGGACAAAGTATTGGCCATTACATTTTGTCCTGAATTGCCTGACATTTTGGGTGGAGATCCCAAGTTCATCAAGATTGCAAACGAAATACCAGCCGTGACCAGTAACTCAGATTTTGAGAGATATTTTAGATTCCCTGTTGAAATGAACCAAGGACTGAATTTGATGTTTGTATACTCCGATGTGGTGGAGTACAACGTGGTGGGACACACCTCCTTACCGTTACTGCGTGTCATTCCTTTCAAAGTGGATTCTGCCACGGTTGCTGACGAGGAAGGTGGAAACACCTATCACGTTCACCTCGAATTTGTACATCCTCACTATTTGCCCGTCAGTAAGTCTTATTTCGACACTGTCAACATTACTATAAAAGGAGATCTGGGACAAAATATTCCATTCACCAAAGGGAAAGTCACGGTGAAACTCCATTTTCGAGAACAGTTACTCTAACTTTTTGTCAGTCATGTATCCTGTGTACCAAGGAATCGCTCGACAGCGAGGACATGGTTTAGGTGATATGCTCAAATCGGCCTTTCGTACAGTGGTTCCTGTTTTGAAACCGATGATGACACGGGGATTGCACACCTTAAAAGATGCCGCGTTGACGCAAGATAAAGAATTTCTCCAAAATGTCAGCATTGACAAACAAAACCCCAAAAAAAGCTTTCTTGAGAGCAGGCAAAAATGTCTTGCTTCAAGCGGGGAAAGACCTTTTGGGTCGGCGAGAAACTCCTATAAATGCCCTGGGCAATGCCGAGTCAGGCATTCCTGCTTCCCTGACGCCACAGCAAGGACAAGGCAGAAAAAGACGACGAAAACACCCCTTCAGAGGACTTCACACCCCTAGAGCTAGAAAGTCTAAGAAAAGAAAAACCATCCGAGAGTTAGACGTTTTTGATTATTAAAAAAAAGAAAATGATGCACCGAGAGTCTTGTGCTTATTCCAAGTCGGAACTGAATCTGTTTGCTATGCCACCCACCATGATGACGATGCAAGAATCCCAATGGGTCGAATTTTATCCCGTCTCCTCTTTGACGGATTCAGCTCCCATCGAATTTGAAATCAAAGGACAGCCGGAAGATTATCTCGATCTGAATAGCAGTTACTTGTACCTGAAACTGAAAGTGATCAAAACCGACAACACCAATCCGGGATCCGATGCCAGAGTAGCTCCCGTCAACAATTTCATGCATTCCTTGTTCAGCGAAGTGGATTTGTACTTGAATAACAAACTGGTCAGCAGTAGCATGGATACTTACCCTTACCGAGCGTACCTAGAAAATCTCTTGATGTACGGAAAAGAGGCCAGGAACACTCATCTGGATGCTTGCATGGTATGGAAACCTGACACCGCAGGTGAAGACACGTTTAACGACACAGCTCTGACAGTCGATGACAATCCTCACAATGTGGGTTTTAACAACCGTCGAAGGAAAATCCTGCAAGGTCGTAGTTTAGAACTGATGGATCGTTTGCATTTGGACATGTGGTTGCAAGACAAGTATTTGCTGAACGGAGTGGATATTCGCCTGAGACTCAATCGCAGCAGTGTCGCTTTCCATTTGATGGCTCATGCTAACGAGTACAAAACCATCATCCAAGAAGCCAGACTTTACGTGCGTCGTGTAGAAGTGTTACCTAAAGCGGGAAACGACATCAGTCAAACATTGAGCAGATCGACCGCTAAGTATCCGATACGACGTGTAGAAGTGAAAACATTCACCATTGCTGCTGGACTCCGATCCAATATCGAAGATCATCTGTTCCAAGGACAGTTACCCAAACGTTTAATCGTTGGCATCGTCAGTAATGCAGCCCTCAACGGAGCCCACGATCAAAATCCTTTCCAGTTTAAGCACTACAGAGTGTCCAAGATCGAAGTCAGTCGCGATGGCAAGACTTTGTGTACCAGACCCTGCGAACCTAACTTTGCCCAGAAGAATTACTTGAGATCGTACTTGTCCCTGTACGAAGCTACGGGGCAACTAGGAACCAATGCCAGTCACGGTATTTCGTACGAAGATTATGTCGGAAGTTACACTTTGTGGGCCTTTGATTTCACTCCAGACCAAGGCAGCGACGAGGGACACTTCCACCCTATAAAATCCGGTCAACTGCGTGTGGAACTTCAGTTTGCAGAAGCTCTCACTGAGACGGTCAACGTCATCCTGTATGCTGAATTCGATAATACCATAGAAATCAACAGTTTGAGAGAAGTCATTCTAGACTATTAGACACAATGGAAGACTCCTATCCCTCTTTAAACAGTAGAGAATCTTTGGACATGGAATGGGAGGATAGCGTGAAAGCAGAACCCCAAGATCAAGACAAAGAGGACGTGGTAGTCAAGTCCAGAGGGCCAGAACAAGAACAACATTTAGTGTCCTGTTTTGCTAAATACCCAGCGGATACAATTACGGAACTGAGTAAGAGAGATTGTTATGGATGTCAAAACGATCATGCCAGTCAAATTCAACACGATAAATGTCTGGGAATGAGTCAAGAAGAAAAATTGGACGAATATCTGGACGAAGCTTGGAGTCTCATCTCAGAATAAGCACTGTTGCATGAGTGGTATAAAGGCTTGCGTGATCTTTCCTACCCTCCATTGACTACTCTAGAGATCTATCGCATCGAAGCTCTCTTAACCCAGAGTGCGGAGACAAGACGAAGAAACGGCTACTTGACAGATCGTTTCAAACAAAAAGTCAGAATTCAATTGATGACTTATCATTACCTGTGGAAAAAAAAACAACAAAACAACACAACAAAAAATGGATACCTGGGAACTTTATTACCTTTTGAACAATAGTTCGTATACTGCTTCTTGGAATCCTGTCGTGTGCGCTAAAGATGAACTACCTCATCGCAAACCTCAAGACCATCAAGCTTATGACATCAACACGGACGAAAGTCATCTTCCAGGAACTCACTGGGTTGCCGTCTACTTCCCTCAAGAGAATTGTGTGGAATATTTTGATTCGTATGGATTACCCCCTTTGGAAGACGATATCATTGACTTTATGAGAAGAAATGCCCAGACGACACGATACAGTGATGTGAAATTACAAGGCACAGATTCCATGGTGTGTGGACAATATTGTGTGAATTTTCTTCATCAAAGCAGTCTTGGATATCCTTTAGAACATTTAGTGACTTATTTTGATCGTCACTCTTCTAGAAACGATGAGAAAGTAGATCGATGGTTTTGTGACCATTATAGTTATCTTTTTCCTTTAGCTAGGAAACGTAGTGTACATCAATGGCCTCATGACTTCCATCAATGGAAAACTCACATGATTTCACAACGTTGTCAACCTTTTCAAAAATAATTTGTTTGATGTTATTGTTACTTGTTACTTGTTGGTTGAATAAAAAATGTTGTGTTTTGAAAAAATGTGTCTGTGGTTTGTTTTCAAAAAACACTGTGAATATATGCTCTTTGACTTCTTTCTATCCCTCACCATGACATGAGCTATCATACCGTTCCGACACTAAAACCGAGTAAGGATGTTTTCTATCGCGTCCGCGTTTGAACCATATAAAGCGGGTTGGTCTCCAGTCTGGTCATCCATGGTTGACTCGTCTACCTATGAACATGCCTTCCAGACTAGCCCAGCTGAATGAAGCTTACGTCAGTTTACATCGTGTCAGGCTAAACCTGATACCGAAGCCTGAAGAGATAGAGAATGTCAGGATGTTATCCATAGCCCAAGACCTAATAGAAGAGGTCTTCAGAGAGGAAATTAAGAAAGAACAAGAAGAATGGACTGAGAAGTACAGACTTCAGAAGAAGAAGAGAGAAGAACAACAGCAGCAACAACAACAGCAGCAGCAGCAGCAAGAACCAGACAGAGGTTTTGTGGACTGCCGTGTGGACACCAAAGAATTTTTCTTTCTCTTTCCGCAGAAGCAGACCGTATCGTGTAGGGAAGCCTGCCGCCAGACGGGGACGCAATCTTAGACAGTAAGAAAAGATTGCCATCACTCCCGTTAACAAAAAAACCCCCCAGCCCTTTTCAGGGCTACCCCAATACACTCGAAAAGAGATACTAATTCAATTTGCCAAAACTTTTAAAATTTTAAAAAATAAATAGAAGTGTGTCTATGAGCACTTCGTTTCTTTTGTCAGTAAAAAATCTACCCTTTGTTTTCTCTGTCTTGTCCAATCGTGCATGTCTGTGTTTGTAAGTAAAAAGGTAAAAAAGTCAACGTGAGTGCTTCTTTTATGTCCGCGCGTTTGATGTGATGGTAATAGTGGTACTGTAAATTTGGGTGTTAGGGGGTGTTTACCTTCACGTCCGTGCTTCAAGTATATAAAGCCACGTAATCGTCAGTCTAGCTACCCATCGTTGACTCGTCAACATTAAAAATGAGCAGCAGATTAGCAAAATTGTTGGAGCTCCAAATGCACCTGGAGTATGCCAGGCGTCTTTTAGACGAACTGGCTAGGGGGGCCGTAGCGGAGAAAGACAGGATAGAAGAGGAGAAGAAGAAAAAGAAAGAAAAGGAGAAGGAGAAAAAGATCCTGCCTCTCATTTTCATGAGACCTCAGTGTGAGGTGAAGCCAGAGATGAAGACACTTCCACAGACAGTAGCAGCACCACAACAAAGACAGTCACAACCAGTACAGCGTGCAGAGGAGGCAAGGAGACCAGATCATCATCATCATCATCATCCCCGGGTCTGGCACAGAGGACAGAGGGAACAACAAGTATTCACTATTCCACAAACAGAGGAGTGGGATAGTGAAACCAATCAACCTCCCTCTGCGCTCCCAACCACACGCATCAATTGGGAGCAGGACTGGAGCAGACGTTGCGTGTGTGGTGCCAGGCCAGGAAGGTGTCACCATTAGCTAGGTGTATTTGGAGTTCTAAAAAAAACCGCCCTTCTCAGGGCTAGCCAGATCTCTAGAAAAGAGAGACTATTCAATTTGCCAATTCGTGTGAATGTAGAGTAGTGTGACTATAAACACTCACTCCTTTACTGATGTGTGTGTGTGTGTGTGTGTGTGTATGTGTGTGTGTGTATGTGGGTGTGTTTGTGTTTTCATGCGCGTTCGTTGGTGTGGATAGTATATGGTGAGTGTTTTTCTTCTCTTCCTTCGTTGGTGTGGATAGTAGATAGGTGTGTGTTTTATGCTTGCTCGTTCGTTGGTGAGGATAGTATATTTGTGTGTTTTACGCTTGCTCGTTTGTTGGTGAGGATAGTATATTTGTGTGTTTTATGCTTGCTGGTTCGTTGGTGAGGATAGTATATCCTATGTGAAGTGAGTGTAAGGGATGTTTTCGTTCACGTCCGTGCTTGACGTATATAACGCGGAACGCTAGTCAGTCTGGCTACCCACGTTGACTAGTCAACAACTTCAAAAGAAAAAATGAATTTGTTTAATGAATTAAGGCATAGTTATTTCTGGATGATGGATGCAGCCTACGTGGTGGAAAGGCTTGAAAAAGAATGGAGCTATCCAGTCTCGAAAGACTTTGTGACCAGTCAAGTCAATAGCCTCAAGGTAGCAAGGGATCAGTGGCCGGAATGATAGAAGAGAAGGTGGAAAAATTAAGAGGATTCATAAAGCCTAAGTATGTAAGAGTGGGGACATTGAAGGAAGCCCTTGATCTTGTCATCAAAGTGAGGAGCTTCTTGCAAGGTACATTTAATTGCACAGAGTGGTCTTTTGTCAAGTGGGGCTTAGACCAGTTAAAGAAAGCCGAAGACAAGAAGAAAAACGTGATGGAAGAAGAAGTGAAAAAGATTAAAGAGACCTGGACAAAAGAAAGAAAGGACAAAGAAAACATAAAGAGAAAAGAAGAGTTTGAGAGACTGAACAGGAACTGGATGAAGGTACAAGAAAAGTTTAGAGCTCTGGGACATCCTGACTGGATTCCAGACGAAGAAAAGAAGAAGAAGAAGAAGAAAGGAATTATTGAAAAAGTGAGAACGTGGTGGAAGAGGTGGAGACAATAGAAGAAGACAAAGGCCCTTTTCAGGGCCACTTCATATGCCTCGAAAAGATTTATTCTTTCTTGCCTAAAAAAAATTTAAAACCCTAATCTACTATTCACTGACACGAACGCGACTGATTCGTGTTTGTCTATAGAAATGACACAGGTGGCATGACGTCACAGTACTGCCTTGCTACATTGTTGCCAATGACCAGTTCCGTGATGTCACCCTACCTGTTCCATTCCTCTTGGCGCTATACAGGCCCAGCGTGTGCTAGTCGCTAATACAAAATTTCCATTGGGGCTATAGTGCCCCAGGCTGATTTTTTGGGCCTATAAATCGTGGGGCCATAGTGCCCCAAGAGGCTGATTTTCCTTCTTTGGCATGATGAGGGCTATAGTACCCCACTACACTACTCACAGCTCCCTGGAATCTAATGATCGGTGCCAAATATGAACGTCTCCATAGGAAGCAAACCCTAACAACATTGAAGACTAGGAATAAAGGGAGCCAGTATCTATTTTCCCAGCGAGAAATTTGTGGAATATTTGCATTTGTATTTATTATGCCCCACCCAGTAAGATATTACACATTTATGAGAAGAACTTATGTTCCATTGAATTACATAATGTGAGATTACAAGGATCAGATTCGATGGTGTACGGACAAAATTGTGTGTATTTTCATTACGAATAAAGCCCTGGATCTTTTGCTTTCTTTGATCCCATTTTTCTAGAAAAGATGAAATAAAAGAAGCGGTTTGGTGTTAATTTGGACATAACTTTTCTTTATCTCAGAGATGTAGTTTCCATCGATATCACTTCTATTATCCACATCGTGCCATATGTAATGTTTAATCCACTTGTGCCCCTATCTTAACAGAATGTTTCATTCACAGCATTTTTTTATTGGTCCATACTCACCCCATTAACTACTTACGGGAATAATCTTTTCTGGTAGACTTCATCCCAAAATTAATCATCCTCCAAAAAGCAGAATTTTTATTTAATGAAATAAGTTACACATCTCTAATTGCATTCGACGTGATTTGTTCAGAGTCACGATGCATGAATCGCATAAAGACACATAATATTTTTATGGACTTAAATACAGCAGAAAACCATATTTATAGGAAATTTATTAAATGACGAAAGAAGTTTTATATATTTTATAAAGTTAGTAATTTGAAACGAAATGATGTCTTCATAAACATTCAGTAACAAAGTATGTTTTACCTTGTTTAAAATATTTAGAGCTAATATTTTTTTTTCACTTTTTAGTATATTGCGAAGAGGTGATCAGCTTGCTGTAAGAAGAAATAAGATAGGTTTTGATTATCTTCATTTCGGCATATTGCTTGGAGCTGTAAACGGAGTTGCTGAAGTTAGCAGCAAAGGTCTCAGAATCAATCATCTGTTCAAGTTTAAAAGAGACTCACAGCTTTTACGTGTTGTCTACCCGTCAGGCCAATGTCTTGATTCCGAGGAGGTGGCTCAAAAGGCTGAGAATTTGGTCAGGAATCCTGAGCATTGGGGTGAATTCCACTTGGTTACAAATAACTGCGAACATTTCTGTACTTACTGCAAAACCGGGTTTGCCTTCTCCAAACAAGTGAAGGATATAGACGTAATAGGATCAGGAGTTGTTGGTGCAGTTTTATTGACTTTACCTCCAACATTTAGTGTATGTACTTCATCTTCCGCATCTTTTTTTATTTCCTTCATCTTCTTAATCTACTTCATCAATCTGATCGATGTTTGTTTTTTCAATTACACAAAGCATGGCTACAACTGGCTCTAATGCAGGTGTTGAAGATGTAACGAAGCTAGTTTCCTTTGAAATGTATCATATTGCTGTAAAGTGTAGCTCGTTCATAACGATGTGTGTTTTACAGTTGTGACTGAGTAAGTTTGGATATATATATATATACAGTTGTGACTGAGTAAGTTTGGATATATATATATATATATATATATATATATATATATATATATATATATGAGACATATATATGTATATATATATAGCAACGTGCTCATGCCGATTTAGTTTCAAGCGCAAGCTCACTTACATTCAGAGAATTGCTTCCTGTTTCTGGACTTCATCAATTCTTAAATTGAAACTTTGAATTGGTTGCAATATTATAATGTACCGGTAGTATATAAAAAGTCTTCTGAAAACAGACGAAATCCCCGTAGAAATAATGGCTTCTTACACTAGCTACTTATATGTGAGGAAACTATTTCTCTATCTAAGTATATATACAACATACATAAAATCTGAATGAGAAAAAAAAAAAATAGACAATTTATTCTAGTCTTCAAATGTTAATAAGTAAATTAATATAACATAATTTACATTATCTCTTCTTATGTTCCCTCTATTTTATTACATGTAATTATAACCAACAGTCTCAACAATTTGTATTAGATAATAATATTGATCAAACAGAATTTGCAATTAAGATTTAGGAGTATTCTTAGTGGCAACATTAGAATCCGAATAACAAACGTATTCAAGCAAATAGAATCAACATACGAAATGGAAGACCATTTCTGTTACGATAGAAAGATATAAAGTCATACAAATGTACTGAAATAGCGTTATGTAGGCCCTATAACCCTACATAAAAAGTACTCTGCACTATATATTTGGCTTTAATTATCTTTTGTACTGAAATTTACAAAATTTTTATATTGCAGAAATGAATGTATATTTTCTAATATGATTACTTTCAATTAATTTCTATTTAGAGAATGATAACATTCCCTATATCTTGTATTTACATATGAACCCGATGCCAGTTGAAGGGAAACCTACTGGTGTGCACATCACCCGTATTTATAACCTTCGGTTGCACTACACAATGTAATACTTCGCCAAAATAGTACATATTGCTAACAGGTATTTAAGACACAATAAATATTAAATATCGTTAAAATATTGAGATTAAAGACAAACACTGAATGATAATTATATTATTACACTTTTAATTACAATTGTATGACGAAACACTAAAATCATTGTCAGACGTATAACTGTACTAAGTAAACACTGGCCTCAAAATGAGTTTGTGATGCAGGAAAATTAGAACATGCTCGATGCGGATGCGTTATCTCTGCAGGAGATGGAAATGCATTGTTTTATTGTTGAGCTTAACTTATTCTACGTATAAAACCAGTTATATAAACTATTAATTGGTGTTCAATTATGTTGTACACACCGCATAGTGAAAATCTGAGGTGCCTCCAATACATAAATTGCCTCCATGACGAAGATGGCGGACATTGTAGACCAACAAGTAGATCTCCGTTTTTTTCTTTCATATAGTAATGTCAGAAGATAACTGATCAGTAGTCCTCATTGCTCTCTCAATATAAGCAGTGCTGATGTTCATTAGCATCTGTGTCTTGCTTTATGCAGTTTCTCTTTACATTTTTGATGTTGTTCATAGGTGCCGCTTAATACATTTAACCAGAGCTGCATTACACTAGTGAAAGCGTGAGCAATGTACAGCGCAATTATGATGCATCAAACTTGAAATATTTTGAACAACATAGCAATTTAAACAAGACCAAAAAAAAAAAAAATCCCAAATCAAAATACTTACTCAAGTGTTAGTGAGTAAATAGTTTTTTGATTGGTTATTCTTTTCTATCTCACCTCCGCCAAAGAAAAGCTGATTTTTGAATAAAGACTATAAAGCCTTCGTAGACCACATTTGATCCCTTTATTACTCATAATACCTAAAAATATCCCATATTTGACATTCAGTCTCTATTATAATGTAATCAAGTAACAGCTTGTTGTATTGTTGTTGTTGTTAACTTTAATCCCCTAACTTTGGCATACATTATTGCACTGGGTGCAGCGACTCCTTGAACAGTTCCAGTATCCATGTAGACAGGTTGTGGCTGGTTTCTGCAATGCATGGGTATAACGTGTAAAAATACCATTTCTTTTTCATCAATTTTTTAATATAAAAAAATCAAAAGTTGTAGATTTCAACTGTAAGATGGTTTGTACAGCAAAGATCCTTAAAAATTGTATTCTGTCTTACTGCCAGTAGAATTACATGTATATTAAAGCCAAGTGAGCACGAATTGTAGGTAACCCAGGCAATTTTGTTCCCTACACATTGGTCACATGCTTCACTTTACAGAAAGTTTACAGCTTCAGTAGAAGTAAGATAAGGAGACACGCTTCATAAGGATACGGGGCATACACTGTACATGGGGATAAAAACTTAATGATCTACTAGTCGTGCAACAACATGAAAATAAATTTCCACATTTCATCAGCACAATGAGTCTGTTTACAGGCAAATTAGATTTTCTTGAAAAACCCGAAGTGCACTTCATTTAGAATGCAGGAGGGGCCCAATCTGAAGTTAATGCTGTCCCAAGAATCAGGCTGTCCATGTTTTCTTCAGCAGAAAGTATAATTCTTTAATGAAATCAAGCAAAACATAATGATATTGACAAAAAGCTATTAAACAACTTCTTTTTAGTAAAGAAACTTATCTCTCCATTAACCGACTTCGGCATTCCTTGGCTGCCATCATGTTTCAATCAACATCAATGAACTAAAATCTTGATTCTGCTTTTTATTCAAAATAAAGCAAAACATTAAGTGTGTTTATATATAATGTTTTCGGCTTATGCGTAGCACAGTAAAAACAAAGCAGCCAAAATAGTACGAACAAGAAGCTGTTCTACTTAGATAAAACCACAACCAAACCGACATACAACACTGGAGGCAATTTATTATAAAGGAAATACAATCGTATCTACCTGAGATATCCACTTCACAAGTAAGCTTGCATAGTAGTGAGCATTTCAATTGAACTGCATAATAAAAGAAGATGACGATGACACATGTATAAAGAGAAATTACTTGCAATTACAATATTAATTTTTTCTTATAAAAAAAATATATGTCCCTCTTATGCACGTACTGACTGGCTCCATTTTTTGTACATGCATACCTTCAGGCATTTAACCTTTGAATTATTACTGCTTTTAATTCAACTAGTTTTGTAAAGTAATGACAGCATTAGTTATTAAAATGTACATGCAGAATTGTATTTCATTACATAAAAGATGGTATGGCTTGGCTGTTATGAGATATCTTTAAGGGACCATCTTTGAACTTCAAGTCCATCAAGGGACCAGCCATTAATGTGTGTGTGTGTGTGTGTGTGGGGGGGGGCTTTCAATAGGACACATGTATTGTGTTTTCTTTTAAATCAAGATAATTAAATTTGTTTTTAAAATAATTACATTTGTTTTTAACCTAATAGATACATGTATTATGGTTCTTTTGGCTCTACTGACCATATACCAGAAAAGCTTTTGGATGGTCTGTTGACTGTCTTCTATCGTACATCGTTTGTGTTAACATAAGTTTGTTGTCGCTGCTTCTCCTAAACTACTTATAAGATTGACATGTAACTTTGCAAACACATTCATCCTAGGATCTAAAATATTCTGCTGTTCAGACACCCAATATGGCCACCACAGTGGACTTCTTAAAAAATATTGTCATCACTATTCGTGAATGGATGGTTATATCAAGATTCTGTTTTCACTAAAAGACTTCACATGATATCTAGCTGGTCCTTAATGAAAATTGGTACCTCAAGTATGGCTGTCACTGACCATCTTGATATTCTTGTTATTGTAACTTCTGCAGAATGGATGGTCATATCAGCATGGTGTTTTCCCTAAAAGAATTCTTCTGCTGGCTATTTGGTCCTTAATAAAATGGTGCCAATCTGACTTGCAGTATAGTCCCAATGACAGCATCTTGAAAATCATGTTATTGCTACTTTGTCTGACTGGATGGCCATATCAACACGATATTTTCACTAAGTGACTTTTCATGATGTCTTGTTGGTCCTAAATAAAATGGCGCTGATCTGATATCCAATAATGGCCACACAATATATATCTTGAAACTTTTGTCATTACACCTGAATGGATGGTCATCTCAACATGGGGCTTTCACTAAAAAACTTCTTATGAAGCCGGGTTTGGGCTTGAATGACACAGATCTGAAGTTAAGTATGGCTACGACAGTGCCATCTTTAAAATATTATTTCTACTCATCCTTCATGGAGGGTTGTGTCAACATGGGTTATTCACCAAAGTACTTCATAAGATGTCTAGCTGGTCCTAAATAAAAATGGTTCTGATCGGACATCCAATATGGCTACCATAGCAGCCATCTTAAAAAGTTTTCTATAACATCTCCATTTAAACAGAAAGTATAATATTGACATGGAGTATTCACCTTATGCCTTTGTATGATGTCCAGTTGGTCTTAAATCAAAACTGTTTTAATCTGATGACCAAAACGTCCACCACAGCAGGGCTTATCATTGAAGTACCCTTATAGCTGTCACAGCAGCCATCTTGAAAGCTTTTTATCATTACTCCACCATAACGAATAGTCTATTGAAATTGGTGCTGGTTAAAAATTCAATATGGCTATCATAGTGACCATTTTGAGCATTTTGTCATCGCCAATCCTACTGAATGGATTTTTTTCTTGACATGGGGATTTGCTAAAAACTTGCGGGGTCTAATGAAAATGGTGCCACTCAGCCCACCACAGTGACCAGTTTCACGGTCATATCAGCATGGTGGATTATCGGAAAGACTTCTTATGATGTCAAGTTGATCACAAATGACAATGATGCTAAACTGACCACCCAAATGGCCATTTGGAAATTCTTGTTACTTCTACTCTTCAATGGAAATTCATTTGACCTGGGTATTTGTCAGAAGAGTTCTGATGTCTAGTTGGTCCTGAATGAAAATGATGCAAATTGACCCTTAGTATGACCACCATGCTGGCCATATTGAAAGCGTTATCTCTGCTGCTCCTAAATAGATGGATATATCAACATAGGGTTTTCACCAATAGACTTCTTATGATACCTAGCTGTTTTAAGTGAAAATAGTGCCTTTTGTAGATCGAATATTGATGTTAAAATGGCTTTCTTGAAAATGTTGCAGTCACTACCCCCCTCCCTCAGCATGGATGGTCATATTGGCATTGGGTTTTCACTAAAGACTTTTAATGTTGCCTTGTTACAAGCTTATAGTCATAAACTAAGTAAAAGAAAAGAGCGAAAACCAACAAGTTTTATAAAATTCAACAAATAGTTTATTTCCTTAGAATAAAAGTAATTTATCAGCATTGTGAATTACATCCCAAATAGTTCTAAAAGTTATATCACATTTCCAAAATTCTAGTGTTCCAAATGAATTCCAGTGGTGTTCTAAATAAATTCTAATCTTACATGTGCTGATGTGCCAATGGTCTTGATGTTTCACAATGATATAATGTAGATGTGTCCTTGAATAAATTCCACTTAATCCCCAAAGAGTGACTTTATCCTAAAGTCAAAGAGCACTTTGTAATTCCAATGAATACCGGTAATTGAAATAAATAAATTTCCTCAAATAATTAAAGAACGCAACTAAAAGACTGATTCCACTACAGATGTTAGGACAGGAATGAGAAAATTTGATTTAAACATTACATGTATATACCTCCCCACTTGACCTATGTCGCAATAACCATTTTCTGGAAACAGTCTGTCATCTTAGTGGAATTTTCCATCAAATTCGTAAACATGGGTCAGGTCTGTTTACTTAAAGTTTAGCAAGTTGCATGGGAAATGGCAGCTAGACCATATTATTCTGAGGGGAATACCGGTGTTCTGAATTCACACCCAAGTAAACATATTTACAAAGAAAATGACCATATCTTAAATTACAGTCCAACAATAATCTTTTCATTTGTTAGAATCACAGATGAGAGCATGGAAACCTCACCCTATGAGCTATTTATACAATTTATAATTGCCATAGTTGAACTTACAACACCATTATGTCTGACGTTTGGAATAAATGTAATTTGGATAGTTTCAGCATTTATTTAAATTCAAAGACTAACAAGTTTCAACATATATTGAAATTCGTAGAGTAATACCTTTTGACATGTCAAAAGTGGCTCATACAAAAAAGGTAGCAAGTTAGAAAGTTGAAAGCATGAAGAAAACGATGTAACAATTAAAAGTGTATCAAAACAGGGTGGCTGTGAAACATATTTTGCATTATTAATTATTTTGTTGTTACGGACTGCAGGAAATAGCTCCATGGGCCATATGTTTGAGACTCCTGGACTAGATGCATGTAAGCTGTACCTTCTACCAGTGTATGACAACGTTAGTGTTTCTTGTTACAGTTTTGTATACTACAACCATGTAATTGTATTATATGTGCATCTATTTTCCAGTCAGTCTGCTTGTTCTTTGTTTTTCTACAGAATAAGTTAAGCTGAGCCCACAATCTGTGGTTACCAAACTTTCTTATTAACATGCCTTTCGGAAGAATCTGATTAATTTTAGGTATCAAAAGACATGGTGGCTAGGACTGAAAGACTGAAGATGGTTTTATGGATCAACTTTAATTTTGCCATTGCCATGACCAAACAATGTAAATGGCTTGCATTTGAGATAGAATGGCACTAAACAATTGTGAGAGGATGCCGAACTTGTTACATGGTACTTTTGATGGTTACCGTTATCTAGAAGACGATCGACTGTGATAGTATTTCCCTGATCGAATACATATTAACATAAACTATGAAATTAATCGATGGAATAACAGATCTGAGCAGAGATATAGAATAGAAGAACATAAGATGCCTTATGTAAACATAACAGTTTGATCAAATACATAAATAAAATGAAATTGAACATGAGATGTGAATGATACTCTTTCTCTTAGAAATAGAAGTACAAAATTTATCAGAAATGCATTTAGCTATTCTGTTATACTGATGAAACAAATTTCATCATAGATTCCAGTAAACAATTGAACTCATTGCTCAGCATGTCGGCAAAACCTGTTTCCTTTCGGTCATTCCAAATTCAATGTTGGTTACATGTCGGAATCGCTGTATTCCTTTTCGTCCTCTCTCAGTGTCTCCAGCCAGTCTTGGGTCTTCAACCATAACCTGGTTATCTGTTCTTTTTCTCCACTACGTGGTGTACATATGGAGCTCTTTTCCCCTCGTGTTTTCCAAGACATGCTTTCTTTTCTATGACCGAATCTCTATCTGTCCCTCACTTCCAGACACTCATCCCTTGGGAAATTTTTAAACTAGAAAAGATAGGCTTCCTCTTCCACAGAAAAACTTGGATTACGAAAACTTTCGGTGAAGAATACTAAAAACATTGAATTTTGACTGCGAAGCACACGCCTTCGTTTAGCTTAGCCAATGTGGATTAACTTTATCTAACCACCGAACACACCAAGCGAAGTTAGAACAATTCTCTCTAGTCTGCCTTTATTAATATCTATTCTGGAAAAAACTGATTTTATGACACTTATTTTCAAATGGCCCGAAATTGGCTCTCGCTTTTCTTTGCATTATCGTTTCCCGCTACTTAACCCCACGTTAATTTCACCTCTTCTATATCTCTAATCATTATCCCAGCGGTTCCCAATTAAAAATCAATCATGCCCCAAACCGGAGCATCATATCCTTTGCAGGCAGTTATTTATGGCGGGTCTAGTGCATATGTTAATTGTCACATGTCACATTGACCGCAACAAGATTCCCTTCAGTTACGGTGCAATAATAAACTTCCAAACTGTTACACGAATTTTGTTATTAGTGGTCAAAGTCACTATTTAAGGAAAAATGGTTTACTGACAATATCTTCTGTTCTTCGTCACCTACTTTAACCAGAAATTGTGTAGGTCATGCATTTAAGACTAAAACCACCTGTTGATTTTGAGGGTAGAGTTACCCAAATACAATTTCAACAAAATACTTTAAGATCTAAACAACCTAAGTTGACCAAATTTTGTGAGTGACTCACATTTTAGACAAGAAATACATCTACTGATTTTGTGGCTTTAGTTCAAGGTCACAATGAATTCATGAATATATATTCTTTACAAATCTGAACATGAGATCTGCACACTATACTGTGAACAGAATTATGTGATGGCTTGCATTTTGTTGAACTAAAAAAATGTTTTAATATTGGAGTCAAGTGGGCACAGTTACTCTATGAAGAAAACTGGGTTGTGCAAAGAAAGCAAAACTTCATTTGCTACCTTGACCAAAAATTGTGGGATGGTTACAATTGAGATGGAAACGATGAGGTATTTCATAATAAAGGAGGTACATATTTTCAAGTAATGGGGGGTTTGGAGGTGCCCGCACAATGGAGGTACAATGGCTTCTGCTCATTCTTGGGGAATGCACTGAAAGACACACATAATTGTGGGAAGGTGTGTTTGGTGTATCGTTTATGGTACTCATATGGCTGATAGCAAAATGAAATTGTCCCATGTATCTAAGAACATGGTTGATTGCATTATTCCTACCCGCCATGTTTGTCAGAGGCAAGATATTGCCTTTTAAAAAGTTAAGAATTGCTTTTGCATTTCTAGTGGAAAAGTAGAGTGTCCAATAATATTAGCCACATTTAGATATGTTCCATGAAAACGTTCGTAAGATATAGCATGGGACTTCTGTAGCATTACCATATGAAACATACTTTACTTTGCATAACTTCATGGAATTGAAGCCTGGGCATACAAAATATCATGCCTACTCAAGACGTTAGAATAAAGGCCTAGCATGATGTCTGGCGCAGAAAAATAAGACTTCTTGCAAATAAAATGGTATGCTAGATTTCGGATGAATCAGTAACTATAGACAGGTTTCAAAATTGGCCAAAAATGTTTTTGGGTCTGAACAAAAACGATGCAATCTGACACTCATTATGACCACCATTTCTGTTTATATTTCTGCTGTAAACAATATATTACATTGCTTAGCCTTTGTGAATTTTTTTTATATATATCTTAAGATAATTATGACTTAGAGATAAACATGTTTACTGATGTTGAGTTCAAGGTCTGATGTTTTTAATTAAGAATGTTCTGAAAGTAATCTTATTTATGAATTCGATGTGAAAATTAACTTTTGATCCTCTTCCAGGTTCTTTTATTTTGTCTTGGTTTTTTAGTTGTTTACTTCAGAATTACTCATACCATATTTTAGCATCAGTCTAGTCGAGTCAGTTGTGCTAAGTTATATTTTGTGAGGATTTAATTTCTTTACTTCAATTATTCATTGCAATTACAATGACTTTATGACTAAAATTACTATCTTGGAATTATCGTGCATTTGTTCAAGGACAATTTGGATTATTTTGTTGTGTTACATATAGACTTTCAGTACATCCACACTATTTCAGACTTCTGGCACATAAGCAGATTCAATATCAAAATTCTTTTAGAACACTAATGAAATTCATTCAGAATACTTGATACTTTTTGGACATGTGTTCGAACGTATGGGGACTATTTGGGAATTAATGTACAGTAATGTAAGTTCCTGTTAAATGTTTACTTTGTTTTCTATGAAATCACACACACACAGACACACACACACACACACACACACACACACACACACACAGACACACACACACAGACACACACACAGATACAGTATGTGCATGGGTGTTAGGATCTAATTGCAAAGTCGGAATATAATCAGAAAGAGAAATTTACGTGCATTTTTTTTTCAGAAACAACATTCACCAAGGAATGAGGGCAAGTTTAGGGATGAAGCTGGTCTTGATCTAGACTGATTGAGCCAACAAATACATCAAATAATTGAAGCATATTCATCAATGGCCTAATTCTTGTTTGCAAGGAAAAACATTGTTTTTTATAATGTGACCAAAAGTAACATTATATTTTCCTTTTTCCATACAAAATATATGAAAACAATTGAATAAATTCATTGCACTTGATAACAAAAATGTTAATTTTTTTATTAGTCTTACATGAAATGAGGCATTAGGTATGATTCTTTAACACTGTTAATTATTTTATGATATTAAATATAGTGCTGTTCGCATGTAAAAGGTTTGATAGAAATTGAAACGAAGCAACTGTACGCTGAAGTTTTGTACTATTAGCTGAAATGAAGATTATGCTTAAGGTGGAAATGGAATTTACTATGAATGTGTTTGTATTGCTCTTTTTCTAAATGCATGGAAAGGTGTACAGTCTTTAAAATGCATTGTTTGAGGAACCACTATGGGCATTTACAGGCAGATATTGTTCAATATCACTGGCTATTTTCAAAACTAGGTTCATTACCTGTCCTAGGATGCAAATTAAAAAAGTATTAAAAATAATTTAAAACTTGGGACTAGTGAGTTTAAAAGATAGTTTGAAGATAAAAATACAAAACAATTAATAACAAAATTTGGATGAAACCCTTGACCTCTTGTTTGGCAGACTGGACACACAGATAGAGAAATGTGGGTGTTTATATATAAGATAAGATAAGATGTTGGTATAAATCAGTTTTACTATTTTTATGTAACAGAAACTGAAAAATTTGCATACGAATTATAAATTTCAATTACAATTTATAAATTTTATTCTGCTATCAGAACGTAATCAGTATGCCTTAGTTTTGAGAAGTGAGGAATGAATTAAGTAGTAAAGAAAGATTCAAAATTAAAAGATAAAAGTAAAGAAAAGGTTGTAAAAATTGGAATGAGTGAGTTTAAAAGAAAGTTTTATTACAAAAATTAAAGTATTAGATAACATTTGGCTGTCGCCACAAGTTTACGAAATCAAGACATCTTGCTTGGCAAGCAATACATGCAGAAAGAAAGGAATATGTGGGTGTTTAGGCCCCCCCCCTCCCATTTTGTGTTTCCTTTTGCACTGGTTCTAAAATTAGGGTAGGTTGTTTGTTTTATACATTACGTATATTATACTGATTAGTATATATAATGTACTAAGCACTTCAAGTACTGTATTGAGCCAGCTCAATTAGATACACAAATCAGTATCAGGAATTCTTGTCTTGGAAAAAAAAATTCAGCAACAAAAAACAGGGATGGTCCGCGAACGAGAAACATTTTTTGTACCTTATATATAAGATGTCAACTTTTAGCCTCAACATGATTAACATACTATCATCAGTTTGATATTTTGTAACCGGTGATTTAAAAAATATGTCTTGTGTTCAAAATCGGCTGAAGAAGATCATATCTACTTCTATGGGCTTTTACCAGTTGGCACAGGAAGTAAGATGAAACTTATTTTCCCGTGAAGCCCAAAATGTGACATAGGCATCATATTTCCAAATGGCAACATCACATACATGAAATTGCTGTTTTCTCTTCTTCACATCTAACATTGCTTAATCTGCAACTCTTGTTTTACAATAATCAAACTGACAAAATTTAATCACAAAGACCTGTTCTCATGCTGCCATGACTACATGAAGCTCTATGCCTCTACTTAATACTTCCTTACATGTTGATTATACAGTCATGAAACTTAGTGAGATTATTAATTTGAAGAGTTTGTTTTACCCATCTACAAAAAAGTTGGACTGTGACCTACATTTCAGATTCTGTTTAATGTGTTCTTTGTTTGCATTATGATCACTTTCTGAGATCTTGGATACAGTAGCATGTTCAAACATGAAACTTTATTGTTTTTATCTTTGTAAACTGTACCCATTATTAGCAAGAGTGGTCAAAGCAACCTATTTCTCAACATTCATGCATGCTTATCTTGTAAGTTTGTACAAAATTTCAATAAGCTTTATTTCACTGCCACTACTGTAAAAAGTCATGAAATTGATCAGAATCTACATTTTCATTCATCACTGGTAACATTAGGTCACTTTGACCTATCATGTTCCATTTATTAAAAAAATCATTTATCTCTTTCTTTTGTTTGCTTAAACTGGTGTATGCAGTTATAAAACTTGATAGAAGCATTCATTTCCAAGGAGCAGGGCACATCATTGACAGAAGTTGGTTAGAAAGAAATACTTTGAACATCCACAGATTAAGTAAAGCTACAGTGTCTAACTCCATTTCTCTTAATCGTTTACTTCTTCAGGTATGAAATGTTCTTAGTCTATTCATTTCTATATACAGTCGTATATTAAAACATTTGAAAAGGTGTATACAGTTATCTGCTTTATTTCGTAGGTGTCGTTGGTTAGTATTTTAAAAAAAAGCTACTACAGTTGAGTAGAGGCAGAACATTTTGTAATATATTCTGTTAAAATAGCATTTCAGTGGAAAAGTTATTGCATTAGGATGGCAAAAATTAAAATATTCACTGAAATATTTATCAGTCAACATTGTATATTACAAAGCTAAATTTGTGGTTCTAGCCTTATTATGCTATGTACAAAGTGCTTGTAAACCTGGAACAGTATTTACCTTATGCTCATTATGTTCAAATTTACCTTACTCACCGTAGTGATTGCAATTGCAGGAATTTTAAATTTTGTAGTTCCTTGCACCGTTTGTAAGTGTAAGAATGTTAATGTTACCACCTCTGCACTTCTTTTTAGGCATTGGATTTTTATGTGGATATTAATGGGAGTTACTTTTCTAGTTCTTCTTAACCAATGTGTTGGAACGGGGCATTTCTAAGAAATGTTAGCCCATAGCCTAACACAAAGGATGAAGGAGAAATGTTATCAGAGTTTTTTTCTTCTTAAAATCCCTATTTAAACATTTAAGAATTCATACAAAATATCTCTTGTCTACCAACTTCTTTATACTTGCCCAGGCTAGTTGTATTTGGAATTGTCATCCATACAATGCATTTACTCACTGATTATTAGCTGTTATTGCAGCTCTTTCTGAACAGAAAGTCCTTTTAACTTGGGGTTTTCACCAGAAGAATTTTGTGACGTCTATATATAGTCAATCTTAAATGAAATGTGTGTGGACCTGACAGCCAATATGGCTGCCATCTTGAAAATCTTATTGTTTATACTTCTGCGTGGATCTTCATATTAGCATATCATTTATTTACCAAATGAATATTTGTTGTGTCCACTTTATCCTAAACTAAAATGGTGCTGATCTGATGTGACTGTTATGGCAGCAATCAGGGAAATCTTGTTGCTATTTTCTCATTAATGAAGAACCATGTTGATATGGTTTACTCTAGATGATTTAATATCAAGTCTATATGAGACTACATGACAATGGTGGCAATCTTCCGTTCAGCATGACTAGAAGTCATTGCCTACCATTGTAGTCATCTTGAAAATTTTGTTATCATTCTTCTGGGTGGCTAGTTATATAGAGATTTTGTTTTCACGGAAAGGCTTTTAATGGTCATAAAAGATAACGTTGCAGAGGTGACATCCACAATGGCCACTATGGCAGGCATCATCAAATCTTGTTCTTGCTTCTTTTTCTAAACAGAAAGTCATAGTGACATTTTCACCAGAAGACTTCATGTGGTGTCTAATTGTTCCAGAATTAAAATGATACAGATCTGAGACACCATCGTGGCCATCTTATAAATCTTGTAATCACTACTACTTCTGAAAAGATGATCATATCAGCACGGGTTTTCACCAAAAGACATAAGATGTCTTGTTGGTGTTACAGTTCTCTGTATCATCTTTTAAATTACAAAATAGTTTTTGTGTATGTCATTTAAAGTCTATGACAGTTACATTTTAAACTCTTTAATTCAGTGGCTAGTTATCACTATAGTAAAATACATGTACAGTACGTAGTAGGAATTTCATTCATAACAAGGCAGATAGCTAAGGTAAAATCAACAACTTAGTTGCCATGCCAAAATGAATGGAGGTCACATAAACCTAGCATGGAATTAGTAGTAAAATTCCTCTGTGCACGCCATAGCATTTGATTGGTTCAATGATCTGAGAAGGTCAGAACAAGACTTATATATTATGACTGTTTGAGTTACATGTATTTTGAAATGATCTGATTTAATTGGTTGAGAAATTACAGTGAATCAGATATTGTTGATTTGGTGCATATATAGTTATTATATGATGACAATGTGCACAACATATATTCTTCAGTTGTGCTAGCTTTGTAAAAGTCAGAGAGGAACTTGTAATTTGTTTATATTTTTGTTGGATATAGCACAGTAGATAATCTTTAATTTAAACAGTACTTTGAAGATTATATGAATTCATTCAAAGATTTGAGTACATAACTAATTCTATCAGATTATGCGAAATCTTCAATGACTTCAGTGATATTCTACGTTCACTGGATTACATTGAAGTAAAAACAAATTTTGATTAATAACTGTGTGAAATTAAGTGATGTTATCACGATGGCATATAAGCACTGTAGCACCTTCATTCAGAATGCTTTGAAACAGTCTCTGGTTTAGTGTGATATTGATAGTACAGTTTGGGATTATTAATATTATATTCTAGGAATTCATACGCTCTAAGTTATTTTTAATTGTTTCACTGTGTTTGATTTTATATTTTATTTAAGTAAATTTATAGTTCGGAAAACTTGAATGCTTGTTTGGTATTACCTGCTCTTGTTACTTACTTTTATGCCCCATGAAGTAACATTTTTCTTAAATGATGTCAATCTGCACAGCCAACACGATTGCTACAATGACCATCCTAAAAAACACGGTATCTATACTCCTCCTAAATAAATGGTCATATCAACATAGGGTTTTCACCAGAAGACTTTACGTAAACAAAAATGGTCCCAATATTGCATCCAATACGGTTGCCATGGTAGCCATTTTGAAATTTGTCTTCTTCCTACAGAATATCAGAGATTGTTTGCACACCCATCAATTAACAAAAAGAAACAGTCTTTGGTTTTTGGAAATTTATTTTGGCCAGCAGAGTATCACTGTTTGAAGGAGCTCTTGTTTTACTTCACCTGGCTGTAAATCAAAGTGAACTTTTGCTGTTAATACTTTTTGTTTGTGCTTTTAGTATTGCCCTTCGCCCATCGTGCATCATCTGGCGTCCGTCGACAACTTGCTATATTAATCTGACGCACCAATTACAACCAGACTTGTCAAGCTTGTAAATACGTTCATGTTTAAAAACTTGCATGTTTGTTTTACTGTCTTCAATTAGTGAAGCTTATTCTTCTTATTAAATATATTGATTTTTTAAAAAAGAATATTTTTATCTTTATTTATTGAAAACAAATTGTACTGACATGTACTTTCACATTTCTTTCTTTCAATCTTGGTCATGTTTTCTTTCCCGTCCGCATCCCCAATTTGAAGATTGTATTCCTTCACATCTCTGTTTTTCCTACATAAAGTGGTGCTTTCATCAGTCTTACCATCAAACTTTGACTCATAGACCAAACAAACTACGATGAACAGTTGAGCCCTGATATACACGCACAGAGTCAGACAAGGTCTTATTCAGAAGAAGACAGACAAGAAGACTCCCATGACTGACTCTATTTGTATAAACAATTTTTCATTATGACCATGATCTGCATCAATGCATGCGTGGTAAACAAAGTGACCACTATTGTATTACACACAAAGCTGAAGTTTTCAATCAGGCCTATACTATCGATTTTGACTGTGCTACAAATTCTTGTGTGACTGCAGGAATAGTATTATCGATTGCCACTACATTGTTTTATTTCCTGTGACAGAGTTATAAAACATTTTATACCAACTGCAGCAGAGAATATTTTTATATTAAACAATTACCGTACTATTTATAAATTTTAGAAAGTCAAAGATTTAAATGTTATTTTGAAAGAATGTACTGACATATCAAGTATTGGCTTCATTTTACCAGATCACTGACGTGTGCACAATGTTACAGAAAAAATTAAATTGCCGTTTCAGTTAAATGTATCATATAGATTTGTCAAAGACTTTTTAAGCACATATCCTTGTAATATTGATAATTTATTCAACTTAGGAATTGTCTTAGAGTAGCAGTGATGTAAACGAGACATAGGAGGTAATATCCTGGAGCGTCCTTTATTAATTCTGTACAGGAAGAAAGTGAAGTAGTTGACATTGAGACCACCCGAAATGAATAAATACTAAAATGATGACGAGGATGACGCTAAAACATCTTGTGTATATTGTAGCCTAAGAATGAAGGTCATCAAGAATGAATTAATTAGAGAGCTGTCTTTTGCATTAATATATTGAATTACGAACAAAACCTCTACATAAATATGAGAATCTTTTGACAATGAAGAATCTAAGCAAATGGCGCAATGTTATGAATTTTGTTGAAAGAGTTTCACGTGCAGAGACAGCCTGTAGTGTCAATATACAAGCAGTGCTTGACATTTAAGGACATTAAATGTAATTGTACACGCGGTGGCTATTTACATATTGGTATACTACACTGTGATCATAATACTCAGCATGCAGTGATTTGACCAGATACTGAATTATTGCAAATTATATTCAGACTATATTCTATTTGATGCTCGTTCTCGGTTGATGCAGACCGGTGTAAAAATGTGTTTAAAATGCATATTTTACACCAAATAGCCATACGATCAAATACTATCCACTTCGAGTATTTTAAAGACCATATATATTTGCTGAGGAGCATATACACCTGATGGTACGTACTCCATTATTCACAAAGAAATATGAGGAACCCCGAATGACCGACTGGTCTAAAGTGCTTGCCTTTACTGATCACTACCAACTGACCTCTGCATGGGTTCGAGTCACAGGTTCAGCCAACGTAGGTATGTGAGAAAGCTTGCCAGTAGCTTCCCTTAGGTTGGTTCTGCTTACAGAAGTTTCCTAGGTTCTTCATCTGGCCACTATATTTAGCCTATAATATGCTACAAATAACAGTGTCATACCCAAAGCAACAATTAGAAACATAAATGATGAATTTTATGAAAAGACAGATGCTTATTTCAGTTGGAATACAATTTGTAAAAATATAAAGTTCAGTGGCACTGGTACGTAATGATCACAAGGTGTTGGCCTTGGAAAATATTAACTATTCAGCATAAAGTGTTGGTATAGGTGTTTTAAATGCGACATATGAGTTAAATCACGTAACCAGCTTTGCCGACCTTGCGGATCTGTTTGCGAGTATTATCGTGCCCTACCGCAAAGATCAACTGACATATATGTTAATAAAAATACCTGATAACGTTAACATTGTTGATGAAACACCTATGTCAATGAAGTAATACCCAGGACTGAAGCAGTTTCAGTTTATGATCCTGACAAAGTAAACAAACTAAAACTAAATTATTGACGGAATTTGCAATTAGAGAAAGATCTTCCCTTATATACCAGTATGCCGACTGATTCAACTAAGGTAACTCGCACGTTAGTTTGGGATACGAATACCAAAATAGTATGTGAAATGCTGACAGACTTCCGTTATTAGGTCTAGAATTGGTTGTGCAACAATTTCCCCCAGATCAGTCACAACTGGTTGCCTCGGATCAACCAAATGCAATGACAACAGTACAACAACTAAAACAATTCGCATTTACCGATAATATACAAATACCAAGTAGCATAAGAAAAGCTGATATTTTCAATATTAGCTATTATAGCCAAACCTCGTCGGACTAACAAACAGTCTTGTGAAACTGCAGCACGATTAAATATCCAAATTCCGCTATTAGCCCGAAGAGCTGAAATAGCATGCGTGGTTGAGGATGGACAAGACTGTCGTCGTATTGCAACCGTTATTGCTGTCGAAGCTGCAGCATATATTTTCGTGAACAAGATCGCTATCACTTTATCGCACATACCATTGTTACTGAGGCTGCCACAATCGCACAGCAATTACAAGTGCCCGAGTACATGTACAAGTTTCACAAGCGTCCTGGTGACCTAAAAATTATTGTGTGTGTGTATGTGTGTGTGTGTGTGTGTGTGTGTGTGTGTGTGTGTGTGTGTGTGTGTGTGTGTGTGTGTGTGTGATTTAGTCTTTTAACATAGCTTTAACAACTATTCAGTCATATCGCTACGTCGTCTGCAGTATGGCAGTTTATAGTGATGTCTAGCACTGGGGCATCATGCTGCAGACATGTAGCATCATGTCCCACCCAGTCACATTATCCTGACACCAGGCCGACCAGTCCTAACACTAACCTCTTAATGCTGAGTGTCTAGCAGGGCAGCTGTTAGTACCATTGTTTTGAGTTTTTGGTATGACTCGGCCGGGGTTCGAATCCACGACCTCCCGAATCCGAGGTGGACGCTCTAACCAATAGGCCACCGGAGCGGTCCTAAAATTATTAGGCAATTATTCAGATTGAATACGTGCCAGGTAAGACATGGTGAAACTTTTTTCAAAGATGCATCTAGGAATATCATTGATTTTACAGCAAATAGTCACCTCTGGAGTTAACGGAAATAATGTTTTCCACGTGCATTTGAATCAGTCACTTAACCATGATAAGAATGGATTAAAAATAACAACGTTATAACTTTATGATGATCCACTTATAACATTAAATCGCAAAGACACCAAGGCTGCTAATGACAAAATCTACAAAAGCTATGAAATGATTCTTGAGACATTGGAAAAGTGGATTTTGACGGGATCTTGATGGACTTATGAAAGATGCGTACTAGTTGAAGTTCACATTTTCCCGTGTTGCTATTAGAACCATTAGACGTAACTGAAGCTTCTCGGCGATTAAACGGTAAACAGAAACCCTCTAAAACAATCTGTTGACTTCACAAACATATTGCCTGTTCATGTCATAATCCTTGTTCGTATTAAAAGAATGATAGGTATGCAAATTACCTTGCACTTGAATTGTTTAGGCAATCCGTAGTAAACATGTACATTCAAGCACTTGGACATGTGGCAGGTGAAATTGGTTACAAATGATACGTTGTGATCCACTCTGACAAGATTTGGAGTTCGTGAGTGAGGGTCATTGACATGCCCATGGAACATAGAGTAATTAGACCTGTTGTATTTTTTATAATAATATCCCATCATTAAGTTAAGGCCCATCATGAAGTTAAAGGTTGGCCTTAACGAAAACCAACTAAAGAGGATAAAAAAAACGTTATAAAAAATTATCCAAGGCTCACATTGAGGCTTTCTCTAAGTTGACTGCGATTGTCCCCATGTGGTTGACTTGAACACAACTTGATGAGCTTAATGCGGCCAATTGAAAGAACACCTCGGTGATATTAAAATATTCAAGTCAGTAAACGCAAAAGATTAGTAAGATATTTCTATTACTCGCAGAGAGTCCAGTATCTTAGCAGCTGCAGTTCAGCGTTCGGAAGATCGACTGCACTAGAGGCAATCGGAACAGCATCTGGAATGGTATTAAGAAAGGCTGTTGCTGGAAACATAAATGAAAAATTAATAAGAAAAGAGGTTAAAGTCATCGATTACCGGAACAATTTGCAGATTACCCTCAGATGTCTTCTGCTATCCAGTATAACTCGCAGAAAGCTTCATTGCTAACCAACTTTGATTTATTTGCGATGGTAAAGTCAAACATTTTCGAGGTGTCTTTATGCAGGTGAGTCGATGAGTCCACAATGGAAACTGGCATTGTTAACCTAGATTTGACAACGGGACCTTGAACACATTGGGTAACATACATGCTAACACCCAAACATCTTTTATATTTTGACCTGTGTTGACTTGCACCACCACTTAACATTGTTGATTGTTTAATCGTGGAGCTGGAGCCCATGGTTGTATTCAACTCTGCTGTTGCAATCTCAATCGGACGGGCCAATATGAGGTCATGTTCTTATTAAAGAGTTGCATGCACTTGAGCATTCTCCATCCCATCAAATGCGTGTTGAAATTACATTACAATATGCTTAACATTGTACAAAATGTTCGTAAGTATTCACTCAGATGTGGTGCTGATGAAAATCTTAGCAGGTGTTCCACCAAAGCAGGTTTAGCAGACTTTACTAACCACATTGTTGCTGACGTTGACCTTAGTGAGTTTGTGAATTTGAAGATCGAACTGGTAAACTTAAACTGTATAACGTGCAATTTGTAGAATCTCCGCGGCAACAACCGTTTGTCTGGATGTGGCATAAATCGCAGCAACATCAATTAGTATATGTACACCCAATGGAATTGTTGTCATGGCTACATCGATAGGAACCAGTGTTGCAGCCAGTGCTGGTAAAATTTTTTCGTTTTAGCTGCATTCTGGAATACATGTCTATTCCGAACTTTTCGTGGCAGCACAAAACAGTCTTAGTACGATTAATAGCTATACTCGATGACTGTTGAGGATAAAATAATTAGCATGTCCGAGTTCAGACTATGTTGGTGAAAATAGAAAACCACTGGCAACTTGGCGTACATGTACGAAACCAGGGAGCTAGTGGATTTACAGACAGTACAATTCGAGTAATTTTCTTTTAAAACAACAACAACAAAAAAAAAAGATTATAATTACAAACAGCAAGCACCAAGCATTGTATTTATCACGTTACAATCTCAAAGTGGGGCCCCGAGTGGCCGAGTGGTCTAAAGCGCTCTCCGTTACGGATCACTGCCATCTCACCTCTGTCTGCGTGGGTTCGAGTCTAAGATTCGGCGAATGTGGATATGTGAGAAAGCTTGCCAGTAGCTTCTCGTGGGTCGGTGGTTCTTTCCGTGGATTTCCCGGTTTCTTCCTACACTATTAATACTGGCCGCCATGTATAGCCTATCGTGTGCTGCAAAATGGCGTTAAGCCCCACAACAACAGGAACAACAACAATCTCAAAGACGTTTTTGCAAGTAGAGTAATAAGAGCGGCTTTTTGTTGGTTACCGATTTAAGTGACAGTCTTTTACTCTACATGACTATCCTCTTCCATGGACGTCTGTTGGTAACTTTCACGGATTATAAATCCACAGTTCACGTGCATAAATCTGTGATTTCATGTGATGTGAAGACAGAGTGATGTTGGGTAGTTGGTTGTTACCTATATTAGTTACAATTACGACTCTATGGTCATAAACTAAGCCATAGAAACAAGTGAAACCAATATGGTTTGTAAAACTTAAGAAAAAATTTAATTTTCAATGTTATGAAATCTAAGAGGAACTTACAGTATTATTAATTGAATCCAAAATAATCCAAAAGATTGACATGTTCCGTATGAACATCAGCTATATATATAACCTCTATTATTACTCTACTGTTTGTGTGTATGTAAGTATAACAAGTATGCATGAAAATCCCGACACTTTTCGCTGTATAGCAGGGTGTTTTATTTTAGTAAACCTCACTTTTATAAGCACTGTGTGTGTGTGTGTGTGTGTGTGTGTGTGTGTGTGTGTGTGTGTGTGTGTGTGGTGAATGTAAACTGAATAATACACAGTTATTTGCTGTTGAAAAGGCTGTAGAGAGCCACAGTATCATTTTGTTAGGGCAAGGTTTTGTGGTGAAGGAAATGCAAAATAAATTGTCTGCAGCAGGTAAAAATATCAATGTAACTGGCACAACAGGCATTGCAGCACTGAACATGAAAGAATGCACAGTGCATTCCTGGTCAGGGGTTGATCGTGGTAGATATGACAGCGAGGAACTATGAAGAAAACTTCTCACTGATGAACATTTTGATTCAGATAAACAAAATATTTTGAAAACAGACTGTGTGGTAATTGATGAAATGTCGATGCTTTCATTGAAAATTTTGAACAAATTGAACATGTATATAGACTCATTGAACATTCAAATTTACATTTTAGAGGTATACAAGTTATTGCACGATGGGACATTTTTTCAGCTTCCAACTGTACCTGACCCATTGACATGTCATTCAGGTGAATATTGTTTCAAATCCACCATTTTCATAATGTTATTTGGGAACAAAATTGTCCTTGATGAGGTCATAAGACAAGATGAATTAAATTTCATAAAGGCTATCAATAATGTTTCAAAGGGAGAAATCCTTGAAGATATCAAAAAGTTGATCTTGAGGCTGCAGAGACCTCTCCTTCCTGGAGATGTCCCAATAAGACTTTGTGGACGGAACTTTGATTGTGAAATATAGAATGCGTGCAAATGGATGGTGTATCAAACTGTTATCAGTCAATAGACGTGGGTGACAATAATTGGTACAATAAGTTGTGTGTTCCAAAAGTGTTACACTTGAAAACTGGCTGTCCAGTTATGCTGGTCAAAACCTTAAGCTCAGCACTAGTAAATGATTGCAGGGAAAGGGAAGTTGATTTTAAAAATAATTTAGTTCACTTGAGAAGATAAAATTTTACTGTTTACATTACCATTGATAAAAAGATTGTAGACACAATGCATCAAATTCCACTCCTACTATCTTTCAGCATTACCATCCACAATTCTACAATTAAAGTTTTGTACAATTTGATTCAAGTTTAGAACGCTGTCGACATTCTGTTTCTTTATTAGAGAACCTTAGTGTTGACTTTGATTATGAAACAAGCTCTTATTCTGATAACGCACACTTTTCTGATGGAGAAAGTTTAGAAGTTGATGAAATGTTGTCAGTTGGGGAAGACATGTCTGCATCATGTTGTGACCAAGAACCTTGGTTAATCACAGTTGACTCTGACATTTTAGAGCATCATGTTGACCATACAAAAATGAAACAACTTATCCCAGATAATGCAATAACACCAGAGCAAATGAGATTAAGAGTAACACTTACAGAAATCTTCAAAAAGCCACTGCAAGAGTTGAATACAAAAATTGTTTGAGATATTGTACCAAAAACTTCAAAGAATCTTTAATAAAGAATGTGGTAATATAGAGGTCAGAAAACCAGATTAAACGACATGGACTGAATATTATTCTGAAGTTTACCAGTTTTCAGAATTACATCCAAAGTCTTGAAAATTTCTTGAATACTCTGTCAAATGATGATACATTTGTGCATTTGGAAGGATTTTTGACAGAATTTGTTAAGTTGTTTTGAACAAAAACACTACTGACATTTTCAGTAGCACACAAGTTGCACATGTACCTTCGATACTTGAATCAGAGCCAGGACATGGAAAATTAAGGTATATTGCAGGTAGATGTATTGCAAAGAGTAGATACCAGAATGTGAAGAAAGGAAAGAACAGCTTGTACAGAAAGGAAAAAATTAACTTGGTCAGTCAAAGTTTCTTACAAGTAAAACTGTAAGACCACCTTAAAACTTCAGTTGCTGATTTGGAAAACAACAGCAAGTATAAATGGACCTTGCACGAAACATGAAAAAAAAAACAGAATATCAACCATGGTCTTTCTAACATCAAGGACTCTGTATTTGAATTTTTCTTACAAGCTGACGATAAAAAGAGGCGGAATCAACATGTGGATGCATTACATTGGCATGGTGCAAGGAGTTTTACAGTATTGTAAGACTGTAATACTTAAGGATGAGACACTGTTTGGATATTGGAAGTTGCTGTACATAATGTTTGATCCCAGTATGAGTGTCACACAAGTAGATGATACCGTGATTGCTTCATGTATCAGAGATCTATATGAAGATTTAATAGGTGATTACAGTAGAATAGGTGACAGTCAGTTCAGAAAAGATACCCTTTCCAGTCTTGGAAAATTGAAATCAGACAGTTTGAGAAACAAAGTGGTCATAAAATCAAAGCACAAACATAATAGTGATGTATTAGCTTTGGACATTAAATATATCTTGGAAGATCTGTCAGAAAAAACTGTATTCTCACTTAAAACTGAAATCACAAATTCATGATCTGAAGGCTGTAGTATTTACTAGCTTTTTGAAATCGGATCTGATTTTGCTATGTTAAACCTATGGCATAGAAGCAGGAAATGTACAGAAGAGTGATCTAGTTAATAAACTATGTAACGTAATACCTGTTTTGAATGAAACGCCAATGCCATATATATTAGTACCAAATAATCCTGTTGCCAGTTCTTCGAAAGTTAGTAGTAATCAAGACAATTCCACCTGTAGCAAAAATCAGCCATGTACTAGAAAGAGAAGTAGAGTTGGAAAATGAAAATGGAAAGGAAAGGGTAAAGGAAAAAGAAAATAGAAAAATATGACACCAGTAACACTGATAATTCTGTTTCTCTGTATGTAAACGTCATTATGCAGATTATGTGTTGTGGATCCAGTGTGATTAGTGTGATGAATGGTTTGATTGGTTTTTTAAGGGTATAGATGAAGAGATGTGGAGTAGCACAGAAAATGAAAACTGGTTCTGTACCAAATGATCTTAGAAAAAGAGTCAATACTATATCAGACTTCACATTTATAAATATGGCAATATTGTCATATTTAACCATTGTGCTTTTGGACTTTGGTTACATACACTGAACTCACATGCACTTGTTTGTATCAATAAAAAGGGAAAACTAATGACAACTTGATCGTCTACTCTCAGTTGACGTGTTAAGTGTGAATAAGGGAGGTTATTATTATTAGTTTTCCTTACTTAACTCAAATGTACTGTTTTTAGTTGCATCACCCTAAATGTTTTAAGTATTTTACAAGTTTTATATGTGCATCATAAATATTCAAGCTAATGTATGTGTTGTTCATGGGATTATTTTTGGATTGCATTTCTTTCACTCTTCAGACATATACTGTCCTGAGTTATGTTTTCTGTTGGATTTGTTTTTGCAAAGAACCTGTATATTGAACACTTATGAACATTGTTTTATGAAATCAAAAGAATAGAAAAAATATATTGCTAAAAAGGGTAATGTACAGCTAACAAGGATACCAATATGGTTATAGTGTTACGTATATGTAATTAAATTGTTTGGGTGTTAGTTTTAAAATTCTTTTTATTTTATTTTTGTTTCATGACATTTTATTGTAATGATTATTTCCATGGGATTCGAAATTCTTTTTCAGTAATTCGATATTTTCTTTTAGTAAATGTTGTTTATCTAAGACGTAAAACGTGTTACATGAGAATTAGTTTTAGTTAACCTAGTTCTCCTTGGGTTGGGAAGTTCGTAAACTGGAAGTTAAAATGATTGGTTAGTATCAAGGCCATACTTTGCTTGCATGATCACCATGTGTAAACAACGTTTGTTTATTATTGGTTCTTAATTGGAGCTACACGGGCGTACGTGATAAATGTCTTGTAGTAAGAGACCACATGACCCATCTCGCGAGACTGAAGTGATGTTTTTGGGGACTAATACGCATTCTTAATATTTTTCTGTCAGAGTCGTTTTAACATCTTGAAGGAACAAGGAGTTTTTTTTATTTATTTGTTGCCAGATTGTTTGTTTTTCATTTATTTTTGGATTTAATAATTTATTCTCCTGGAAACTCAACAAGTTGACTTTCTTATAAAAAATTCTGAAAAATATTCATGGAAATTTATTCTGGAATTATTCGGAAACAAAAACTGTGATTCAATTGAGAAATTGTTGCTATTTGTACAAGGATCACATCTGACGTCATCGCCTTCCATATTGGAACGTCGTCGAGATTCGAACTCGGATTCCTTTAGAACTGTTTAGTGATAGGACTTGTGTTTTTCATTCTTAGGATTAAATTTTGGAATATATTCACAAACCGTAAGTCCTGTTTTCCAATTTTTACATTGTTTTCGAGGGAAATAAATTATTTTGTTAAATATACAAGCTTGTTGTCTTCACTCTTTTCTTAGTTTACATTTGCACGAGCCTACACGTAACAGGAGAAAAATGGGGGCTCGTCCGGGATATATGAAGTTTGGTTGAAATATTTCAGAAAATTGTTTTTGAAATTTAAATTCCCCTAGTTTTCAAATCCCAAGTACTATTTTATATTTTGTTTGAAATCTTTAGTGAAAACAACAGGCTTTCATTCACAATGTCATCAAAAGTGGAGACTTTTCTTTCTAGTCCAACTCAGGGGCAGTTGGATAGTTTGAAAAAAGATGAGTTGCTTGAACTTGCCAGAAAATACGATCTTTCTGGGGCAAAAGCTTCCTTAACGAAGCAAGAAATTAAAAACATTTTGATTCAAGATTTGGTAGACAAGAATGTTTTTGATAAAAGTGTTTTGGCTTCGGTCAGTAAGTCTGTATCAGACTCTAACATAAAAGTAATGGAATTAAAAATGAAATACAAAATGGAAATAGAGTTAAGGAAGCTCGAGCTTCAGAAAGAGAAAAAACAAATGCAGTTGCAAGAGAAGCAATTGCAACTACAATTTGAGAAAGAGGAGAGAGAGAGACAGGAAAGGGAGAAAGATAAACAATTACAATTTGAGGAGAGAGAGAGAGAGAGAGAGAGAGAGAGAGAGAGAGAGACAGGAGAGGGAGAAAGATAAACAGTTACAATTTGAAAAAGAGAAAGATGAAAGGGTTTTTCAAATTAAAATGAAAGAATGTAAGCTGGAAAGTGAAAAGCACGATCCCACTCCACATACATATTCAAGTTTTGACATTACAAGAATTCTCAGGTTATTTCCCCCTTTTAGCGAAAAGGAAGTAGACAAGCCTACATGTAACACTTGTCTAAGTAAAGGAAGATACCTGAAATCTCAGTTACACATTGTAGGTATCAATTCCAATAAATTATATATTTTGACCAATGCTGGAGAACTTCAGATCAAGGCCTTCATTTTCTCTCAGAGGCTTATGGTTCTTTCCAAAATATCCAGTAATTTAAAGAAATGGTATTATTTTAGATTGGAACATGTGATGCAGCAATAAACCACAGATGGCAACTCATTCTTCTTAGGCACAGAACCATTTCATATTTTGATCAAAGTACAATACAAGTATTGGCTACTAATACATTTTGGAAAGTATCCCCAAAGTAAATTTGGACTCCTTGTAATTTCCCCTATGTTTAACACATTTATTTATTGGACCTAGTGAGAATCTGGAAAAGGAAATGATTGTCCAAAAAGTCAGATGAAACTGTATTGTGTTGGTCTTCATTCAGTTTTAATCTACTATTGGATGGCATACATCCAAAATTCAATCGTGGCGAGATATTGGCTGTGTAAGATTTCGGAATGCCGTGACAATGATTGATAGTGTACAAAGATTTTGCCATTTCTATTTCCAAAGTTCCTTGGCTGTTGTCATATTATTTTTTATATGGTATGCCTGGATTCAGACCACTTTTCAATGCAACAGAATGTTGTATGCCTTAAAATGTTGTTTTGCATTCAAGTGTTTTGCACCAGAGTATAGAATGGTGATTGTAAGGATTGTCTTATCTCACACCTATAAAATTGATCAGGACGGATACCAGGTTGTTTTGTCATGATTGAATCATAATTGAACAATTTATAGGGCAGAATTAGTTTTCACATTTCCACCTCACATTTTCAGCATTTTGTACTTCTATATTTATGTTTCCAATATATAACACAACATTATCTGCAATGAATATGGTTTTCCAGATCATAGGTAACTTTGTGTTTAAATTATTACATCATATATTCTAATTATTCAGATTTTTGATTTCAGTAAGAGCATCTAGATCAGTGATGGTAAGGATTGCTTTGTATTACATCTCTAAATTTGCTCCCAATAACAATGATAACATCAGTTAAGATGCTTATATAACTGTTTGTAACTGTTATGTTTGGAATATTTATGAAAATTACTGCATATAATTGTTTATAATATGAGCCCAAATGCTAACTGCAGATCTGGGTCTTTGCAGTTTGTTAGGAGTAGTAAGTAGAACAACATTGACCCTGATCTGCAGGCATATTATGCGACAGCAGATCAGGATCTTTGTTTGCTAAACCTCTCCCTTCGCAAGTTTGACTCGACTTATAAGCGAGTATATTTGATATAGTGATAAAGCATATATATATATCTATGTGGATTTGAACACTAAATGTTATGTATACTGTTATCAAGTTTGAAATAGGTCCAGTAATGTCTTCAGTTTTTGTCTTTATTCCTTTTACATTGTTTGAGCATGCCAATTACTTTTGCTGTCCTTAACACCATTATAACCTCACTCCTGTATTCCATATTGAATTGAGCGAGGTTGCCTGGCCCATACATTTCTTTATAGTAGCTTTTCATACATTTTACAAGATGAGATGGTGAATTGACTTAAGTGTACTAATATATATATATATATATATATATATATATATATATATATGTAAGTTTTATTTGTTTTTAGTTTTTGGTTACTGCAAATCTCTAGTGATGTTTTACAAATATTAACAATTGTACAGGGACAGATGATAAAAGAATTACATTACCTTTCAAATGTAACAAACCAAAACTGCATGGTAAATGACCATGATTAAATGAGATTGAGAAAGAAACATATTACAACCAATGGAACAGAAACAGATAGGCATATCTCTCCTATTTGGGGAGTAGGCTGTCAGAATGACACCCACTGCCTCTGTCACAAGCTAGAAATGTTTCCACTCCCTACTGCACTATCTCAAGGACATAACAATAACATAGATATATTTTCCAATGCATTTGTCTTATTTGGGTATGATTTATTTAAATGATAAGATATTAGCCAGCAGTATGATGAAATACTATACATTGTGAACATGAAGTTTAACATCAATTTGCCCATGCCATAGATTTTTGTAATATTAATGTTGTTCCAAATTAACCTCCCGCATCAGTGTTTTGTAGATTATAGCTCAGTATTTTAATTGCTTTTACCTTGTAAATAATTTAAAGTATGGTATCACAAAAATGTAGCCTCTTGTTCTCAGTTTTTGTCTTGATTAATTTTATATTGTTTGACAAAGACAATTACTTTTGGTATCCTTACCACCATCAGAACCTCACTCCTGTATTCAGTATTGAATAGGGCAAGGGTTGTCTGGCCAATACATTTACTTTTAGTAGCTTTTCTTACATTTGACAAGATTTGATTATGATTTACATAAGTGTACCCGGACTAATATATATATATATATATATATATATATATATATATATATATATATATATATATATATATGGGTCCATGGTAAAGGTCACTGACTGAAAAGAAAATGAAAAATTTCTTCTCTACAAAAATTGTAGTACTGGACCATGTACCTTCACCAAAGTTTGAGATGGCTTGCACTTTAGGTAAGAAAGACGCCAACTGATTTGGGGTGTAAAAGATCAAAGGTCAGGGTTTAGAGTAAGTTACTAAGTCAAACTTTGTGACAGGTTTACACTTGGGATAATAAACTCGTGGACTTCTGATACTGAAAGTTGATTAGTCAGGGTTTCTGAATGGGGGTTACTGCCAGTTAGTTAATATATACTTTTGACCAACTTAATTTGTACAAATTAATATACAACCTGCACTTACCTGGTGCAGTAAGGTCTGCGTTTAGATAAATCATGATAAATATGCGTAGAGCTGTCATTAACAGCCTTAGTGGATGGAAATGCTTTTGATAAACCACTATTTGTGTTTGCTGGACTGTAAACAACACAGAGTAAAATCGTTTTATTTTTTAAAAAGAGTTTTCAAGAATTATTTGGTATCCTAAATGGCACAGCTGCATCAAAATTGATTGCTATCATTTTGGAAAGGGTTATATCATTTCCATTCTAGTTTTGATTAACATTATGCTAGTGGGTCTACGCCAGTTACTGAATGGAACCAGATACTGCATGATAATTACTTACTCCTACCAGTGGTATATTTTTAGAGGTAAATATTAACACATAATAAAAGGTAAGTTGTTTTATCAGCAGGTAGCAAATTTACCAAATAAAATTAAGAACAATTAGTCATGTGGTAACTGTTTTAATGCTATACCTGGTGCAGTCCCTCTATTAGCAAGGTGGGTTTCATTTAAAAAAAGACTGTGGTAATCAAATAACTGTCCTGTGAGTTTTTTTTTTATTTTTCCTTTATGTTTATGATCTTTAGACAACAAAAGGAGAGTTCATAGACTCTCTTGCATTTCCTACTTATGTTCCTTGCTGAAAAAAACATATGCAAGGGAAATAATATTAAATGTTCCATTTTTTAGGGTGTATTGGTTGCCAGGTACTGGAGAAGGCAGAAACAGCACTGGACTTTTTCAGAATCCTCGTCAGACAACAGTTTCTTACCCAGAATAATCTGATACTATTGCAATCGATGCTATGGCACATGAAAAGAAACGACCTCCACAAGAAGTGTGTGGAGTTTGGAAGAAGAGTTAGAAACAAGCTATATTTCTATTCCCCTTCTCAAGAGCCAGGTATTATTATAAGGGTTATAGCTGGCAAAATACCGGAGATTTGTTTCTAAAACGGACAATTATATGCATCCTTGAATCCAACTAATCCTATAAAAAGAAAAACGGGTTTGGGTGTACATTTTATTGTGTAAAGGTTGCATTTTATTTTGTGAAGGTAAATATATGCTCCAAAATATCTGGCATTGCAATGAAAAAAACAAACGAGAAAGTGTACCCTGTTATCAGATTACCAAATCTCTGTAACATAACCAGAGAATATAAGCTTTAGAAATTAACAAATCTCCTTGTCAATAATTTATCAAAATATTGTGTTGCTGACTTAATGTTCTTCATGACAAATTTATTGAGATCAAAGGGAAATTTTAAAGCATCACATGAGCAAACTGAGTATCGGTAGTTTGTAAATTAAAGGTCCGTTCCAATAATATTGTATTATTTTCAATGACTGTATCAGTTTGTTTTACTTTACTTTTTTTTAAATAACTGATTATCTTTAACATCATTTTCATTGCTCAGACATCATTTAACCAGGGTAGGACAACTAGGATAAAATTCCAGGGCTCCACGACAGTTAGGGGCCTTTGGTTGTAGTTCATAGGGGCCTACTGGAGAATTTTTCAGAGTGTCCACAAAACCTCTCCGTGGTCCTGCATCTAACATTCATTCTTGCTCAGGAATGCTTTGATGTAAGACAGGACATCATCACGATGAAGTAATAATGTAATGATCACGTCATTTAAAGCCGTGCCGAAAGCATACATTCATCATCCAGTGAAAATCATTAACCTTGCCATTTCAGTAAAGACTTTTCTTCTGATCATGAGACTTATTTTCTTTTAGAATACATACTTTGAATGTACAGGAATTTGCTGTAGGGCTCTTTATTTAATATGGACTGTGTTTTATGTTGTAAAGCGTTATTTATGCACATGTACAGTGTATACAGTCCTCTGTATGTTCTGGTACAGACAAATAATAAAATCTGAAATACTCTGTAATAAAAATATAAATACTTAGCAAACGTTGAATAAATGCTTAGCAAGTGTATGTCACGCAAATCTTTAAAATAGCAGAAATAAGTGAATCGTGTAAATAACACTTTATATTTCAGAGAATGGCAATAGAGACATTAAATTTCATGTTGCTGGTAAAACATTGCGTGATATGGACCGAAGAGATTTGGAGACTCTACGCTCAGCTGTGGCAAGATTATTGATGATACCGACCCAGTTTGTTTTCATTAGTGGTTTGGAACTGTCTTCAAGCGTAACTGTGACTTTGATGATACCAGAATACTATGTGTCACTATTGATTGACATGATTGGAGAGGATAGCATTCCAGAGCTAACAGACATTGGGATTGATAGAATTTGTTATGGGGGAAAGTTTTATGATCTAAATGGTAAGAAAAAAATAAAAAATATGGAAATAAAATATGCTAAATTTATATTTTTAAGATGGAATGATGCTCTTTGATTAACTAGATGAGAGAAGTTAGATTATATCTATTTTGCTGGCAGACTGGTCAAGTATCCAATTCAAGAGTTGTCGCTGTTTAATTGTCTAGCTATAGAAAACCTGTAAGCTACTTAACCCCTACTATCTAGCCACAGCAGTGACTGCATAATATTTGACCAGTTATCCAGAGAAAAAACTGTATGATAAGATATGTAATGTCAGCATGATTTCAGTCTTTTTAATATTATGTAAGATGCAAATTTATTCAATGTTTGCCACATTGTTGCTTTACTCTTTCTCTAAATTTGAATATGGCATTCACCCGACGAAATTCTGTGGCATACAATCTTCATAATTTCACCTAAAGTTTGAAAGATGGTTACTCCAAAATTATTATTGCAAGTTAAGAATTATTTAAAGCTGATATAACATAGAGATTTCAATACGTTGTATGGATCTTTCATTTGAGGATTTTGAAATATAGAATACTTTAAAAGTAATAATCATATGTTTCGATAATGGCCTTTACAAATCACAAATGGAACCACAAGTTTCATGGCACTTAAAGTATGTCTTATATATGCTCTGGTAAAATATTTTCTACAGAAGCAGATAACTGAAGCATTCAGATATCCATGTCACTGTAAAGTATGGTAAAATCTGATGATGCAGAAAATAGCATGTCCACTATACTTAGAGCATGAATATATTATTTTCTCATATGTCATAATGACAACAAGAAAAATGACAAGTACTAGAAATTCCATACCTTTGAAATATACAAATTCATTATGATGTCTGAAAGTGTTTACACGATATCACAACTTGCAAATACACTGTCAAGGCATCTTGGATATGGGGAACTGATATTATTCCTTTGGTAAATGACTAAAATTTTGTAAATAAAAATACACTGCTTTTTAACTAATCAGAGGTCTAAATTGTTCTCTTTGATCAACATAATTCTAAATTCATGTAAATTCGATTATGACATCATCATTAGATTATTTCTAGTGACCTGGAAACATAACGTCGAACGTAACACTTTCTGATCAGTTGAACGGGCAAAGTTTGCAGCAGTACAATCAACAATGTACTCTTGGAAACTTGAGGTCATTATGAATTAATGATTCTTCCTATGATGTAGTGCCACAGAGAATTAAATATTTGTGCCATTTTCCACAAAATGTTCCGACTATATTTTAGTGGGGATAAAAGTCTTGTGTCAAAGAATGTCCCTTTTTATTGGTTCCATTTACATATCGCCAAAACATCTCAATTTGCAAAATCAAAAGTTAATACTAACGCTCTCAGGTCCTTTTATACAAGACTGTTATCCCATTTGTGTACCCCTGTGTTCTGTTATTTTCGATTTTGTAAGTTGATTAAAATCGTTGATATCATGCACTTGAAAAGAACAGTAAATTTCTTTTATTGGTAAATCAGTTCTTTTATGGGTTTAGGTATTAACAAAACAAAGCAATACTATTTTCTTGAAAAGGAGCTGAAGATGCTAAGCCTCAGAGGTATGAAGGCCATGAAGATGTTATGAATTATGAAAGGCTTAAAAGAGCAGAATCCCTACTAAATCAAAGCGAAACTGAGGTCATTGAATTAGATAGAAACCTCAAAGAAGCCAGTTGGAATTTGCAGCGATTATGGGTAGATAAAGAAGAGATTTAAGAATGGTGTAGAACAGTGGTATTACTATTAAATCAAAGGGAAACTCAGATCATTGAATTACTTACAGCACTCGGCACAGTCAAGGTGAATTTGCAGTTAGAAAAAGTTGAAGAAGATTGTTTGGAACTGCCGACATTACAGACCCAGGATGCCTCGGCACACACTGAATATTCTTTGATGAAAGATCAGAAATCAAGGCATAAAAAGAAGAGGTCGTGAAGCTTTTGGACAAGACCAGACATGTCATTAGAGACTTGAAAGAAGACGTACAGAATCTTGAGATTCTTCTTTTTGGCATGTCAATGGATCAAAGACCGATTTTAAAGAGTGATTTCCAAACTTCTCTGTCAGAACGTGTCCACAGACTTCGGTCTGAACTTCATCATTCAGAGCTAATGTCTCCTCTGCAAATGCAAGATAAACATAATACATTTTTAGATAAAGAATGAGAAATAAGAATAATTATTGACAAGTAGTAATTTGTGAATAACATGCCCCTTTCCCTCTGGATGTTATTTTTTTCTATTTCATGAACAATAATTTTGCATGGATAGACTGAGGTTGTGAAACCTTTCTTTGAGTGTCAGGTAGATCAGAGTTACAAGTAAAATAATAAAACAAAACAAAATGAAAAGACAAACCTGTGAGTATTTACCTGCTGGTGGCTTTAACGCTTCCTCAGTACAAATAGAATAGACAAGTAACTAAAGAAAAGTTCAGAAATTTACTTGACCAGAGAGAATGGAAGGGGAATTTTAAAACTGGCTTGGCATTATTAACAGGGGTGGAGTGGAAGTGTGTGGGTTGGCCTTAAATACTTGTAGATGTTATATATAAAATTAAGTCTATCTTAATCGCTTTCTCTAACAAATCATCCATTTGTACCTCTGTTTCCGTGTGTTGCAATTCTGTTACTGCTAGATTACTTTAAAACCAACATGTATGTGACTTGTTAAATATATTTGTAGCTACTATACAATATGTTCTATACCTTAATAGCATTCATATCCTCAAGACATTTATCAATATACAACATAAATAAATTCGGCACACTTACATAAACCTTATAGACCGAGTGATGAACATGATAGCTGTGGTCCAGTCCTGAATGAATGTTAGTGTCACTGCTCAGTATTAGCTACTCAGTTTCTTCCTTTCTACTCTGTAACTTCATAGAAATGTGTGTATGCATATATAAAGCTTAATGCACACACACACGCACACACATATATATATCCACGCACACACATATATACACACACACTCACACACACACACACACACACATACATAGATCTATATCTATATATACAGTGTGACCCCAGTATCATACAGTGGTTGGGGTCCATCGAACGCGAACGTGTTATAGACCAAACCCCATGTTATAACCAACGAAACCAGTTTGATGAAGAAAATGAATCGTGTACCTAAAAAATGTTCTAGGAGGGAGGGTAAAAAAACGGGTACAAAATTATGTACCTTGGATTAAATGAAGACAGACTAGTCTGAAATACACTTGCACCACTCCTGTGGCCTAAGTGGTTAGAGTGTCCGCCTGGGATGTGGGAGGTCACGGATTCGAACCCTGGCCGAGTCATACTAAAGTCTTGAAAAATGGTACTAACAGCTGCCTCACGTAGCATTCAGCATTAAGAGGTTACTGGTCGGCCTAGTGTCAGAGACTGCGACTGGGTGGGACATGATGCCACATGACTGCAGCATGATGTCCCAGTGTCGACATCACTATAAACTGATACACTGCAGACATCATAGTGATATGATTGAAAAATTGTTATAGCACCAAGTTAAAAATCCAAATCACACACACACATTGAAATACTCTTGTATATTGACAACTTACATTTGTGTAACAATCCATAGTCCGTTGGGTACTGTATATGTGTACAGAAAGAAAACATGAATTCGATTAAAGATCATATGTTATAAAATTCATGTATCAGTCACGTCCAGTTAGAAAACACATATATAAAAAATAAAATATAAAAATGGATGTCCTCATTTAAATTTTATCAGAATGTCACTAAACAGTCCACTACAATATTGTCACCAGTAGCACGTGGATATAGTTGTTTACATACTACATATACATGTAATTAAATGGCCTAAGTATTGGTCAGCTGGAAACAGCTATCATCTTGCCGAGGCTACCCAGGGGATGAGGCTATTCATATGGAAATGAAAACTTGTGAACACATTACAAAATTTAACAAACATCTTTGTGATATAACCCATCTTCAATTAACTTGATGGCCAGATATCTATGGTTTCAAAAAATAGGAAATTTAATTTGCGTTTTATGCTGCCATTGGCAGTGATCTCAAGCATAAACATTTTTTCCAGCAAAAAGGAAACTTTAAAGGCACAATAAATGTGGTCCAGTCACTTTGGAAAATACAAAAATCCATAACATTCCAGTGTTTTTACGTTTGGTGCTGATTTCCTTTCATGAAAGGGTTTTTGTTTTTATTGAAGATTGTAGTTGGCTTTCTTTGATGATGGGTGCATATGTTATGGAAGTCACCGCTAAAGAACAGCTTTGGAGGACCAAACAAATGCCCGTTTCTTATTGCGTCGTCAACATCAAATAATTGTAGAACATTGATTGAGAAAGAATTCGTTTCGTTTGCTTAGTATTTATACAGAACGATTGGTGCATCAGAGGCAATAAATTTTAATTGAAGTTTCAGCAAAACTTTTTTCTGGGTACATTAAAATAGGGAATTAGCCGACATTTGATCGGTTGTAGCATTGACTGTTCCTGCCTTCAAAGGTTGCTTGATTGTAGCTAGTCCCGGTAGCGTGACTATTGGATAGACCAACAAGTAGATCTCTGCTTTTTTATTGACATTTCTGGTAGCGGTAAAATGCTGTCTTCCAGGCTTGCGTCAGAAATTTGAAAAAGGTCAACAGACGATGGATACACAGGTGTTCAGTTCTGACAGGGATTACTGCAGAAAAAGTGTGTGTTCTGAAGGATTTAATTCTATTAGCGAAAAGAAGAGTGATTTTGCTTACCATCTGTGTACAAAGTTCAGTCTAAATAAATATATTGGCGAGCGTCTGATAGTCCAACACTATTTGGTCCAAAAGGTCCATTATGAGATAGTGCCTCGTCTGGATGATCTCCACTGCCAGTAATAAAGAAACCCCTTCAGATCTCACAGCATACAGTACTCAAGCCAGGCTGAGGTTAGCTAGTTTTGTTATCAAAACCTTATTGTCACTGAATGTAATGAATACTAATTTTGATCTGTTACTAAGGGGTTTAAAGAAAACTAATCTTTGTTGACTTTGGAGGTATGACCATCGTTATACAGAGTTATTAGCTGCTAAGAACATGCTCATCCTGTTAGATAAAACATAATTGTAGGAACGAATGCTGCTTTCAAAATAATTTTTGTAAGGAAGATGTATTTATATCAGTTCCTTTTTTCTTACAGCATATATATATATATATATATATATATATATATATATATATATATATATATATATATATATATATATATATATAATTTTTCCTTCGGTTTATTCAAGAGTTATTTAGTGATATATATATATATATATATATATATATATATATATATATATATATATATATATATATATATATATATATATATAGAGAGAGAGAGAGAGAGAGAGAGAGAGAGAGAGAGAGAGAGAGAGAGAGATGCTAAATAACTCTTGAATAAACCGAAGGAAAAAATTCATAATGGTAGATCTAATATTGTGGGAAAAGCAAAACACAAAATACTAGCTATATTTTTTGTGGTATCATTTCCTTAAGAGGGTTTGATATACATGTAATGTACTGTACTTAAAGCCACCTGTACTCTTATATGGCATAGGTTGTGTATACAATGATCATTTATGGTTGATTTACAGTTAATACTTTATTATTTATTACCATTATTTATGAATGTCAAGGTGGTGAGTCAAATTTATTTCTTTTGTTTATCACTTTTATTGAACAAGAATAATATTTCAGATATAATATGCAAATTTATCATTATGATTGGACAATAGAGAAACTTTGAAGGATCTGGGTACATTTCTGGAAAAGGAGGAAAAAGAGAACATCAGATGAGCAAAGCCAGTTCAAAATGTTGATATTTGTGAGTAATCCACTTTTGTATGGAATCCAAATAGAATATCTTTTGTTCGCGAAAAGTAGTCTGAGCATTAGTATCACTGATGTCTCTGGGAAAAAAGAAACAATTGAATGCATTAATGTGCACTACATAAGTAAGCTAGAGAATATCAGGAGGAGATCAATATAATATGTACTGTCAAGTTTAGCAATGGAAGCAAGAAAACTAGGAAAATTTTTAAATTTCATAACAGCTCATTTTCAAAGGCTGTTGTCTCAATGATGACACGTTCGGTCAAAGACTTTATGCTTAATAAGTTAAAGCAATTGGCAAAATTATTACATATAACAACCGATACGTTAATGTTACCTTGTATGTAATTATTTTTCTCTTGTGAGCTTTGTAAGCGTGTTTCAGATATAATTTTCTTTATTAGAAAGTCAATCTCTAAGAATCCAGTGTATCAGTAATGCATCATTAGAAACAAATATCATGTCTTGCAACGTGCCAGTTACCTGCTCAAATCATTTACTTATCCAATTTGCAATAGATTACATGTGGAGATATTTGAACCTATATCCATGCAGCAACTTCATATGAATGTTGGTATCATTCATCAGAGTAATCCGATTATTAAAGTATATCAAGATGTTCAGAAAATGTTTGCAGCTACCATTATAGAGTAGAACTCCTGTGTATTTTCAGAACCCCACGCATAGCGGTGAGAGAGAGAGAGAGAGAGAGAGAGAGAGAGAGAGAGAGAGAGAGAGGACTAAAAAAAAAACTCCACCATTTCTTCGTGTATCCTGAGATTGCTGCGGTTTCTCTGCACACCATGCTTTCTTGCGGAGTTGTCGAGGATGACCACCTCAGAGTGGACATGGTCTCTGTTAAATTGGCATGGCTTACGGAGTATGGCCAATACAAGAATGCTGTTTAGAGGTTTATGGAGACAGAGAGACTCTAATTTATCTACATCGTTATCAGCTGATATACACATTTCCTACTTCAAATGAAGATAATGTAATAGATATAATGTCAGATCAAATTTTAGATAATACTAACAGTCGCAATGCTTCAAAAACTTCTAATACTGCTTACTTTTTTCATTTAGAAAAGGCTGATCGACACCTTTTGCAATAAATTTACGCTTTTACTTTATTCAAAGAAATCTGAATAAACTTACGCACTGACTTGACGAGACCTAGTTGAGCTTCATGCACAGTGTAAATTTATCCTACTGCTTAAATATGAAATGTAATCATCTGAGGTATGTATAATTAGATTTCTGATGAGATCCACCTCAGTTTAAAAAAAACAAAAACAACAAAACAGAAAACTTTGCATTTAGATTTAAATGAGAACAACACGTCCTTGAAAAGTAATGACCCAGTCATGTGGCTGATTATACAAGTACACAGCTACGAACGTTTGTTCAAATATGACTGCATTTATATTGTAGGGACTGGCCATTAATTTATTGGACATTACTATTCTTTCTAATTGGGGTATTTTTTAAATGCTTTCATTCATCACAAGATAAGTTTGTTTCAAATAAAATAACCCTTACGAAACTTAAATGGTCTCCCTAATATAGACTTGGCTTGAGTGGATGTTCTGCAGAAATAAAAGCAGTAACTATTATAAACACTGTCACTAAATATTAGCATCAGACGATGATGTTAAGTTCAGCTTGGGAAAGGTGCATTTCTAACAGGAGACCCTCTGACTTGGTGCATTGTACTTTACAGCTCAAATTATGGTCCCGTCGTTAACAGTGGAAGTTTGGCAATTGTTCCTAATTTATCTGACCTAACATATTGTTGAAATGAATAATAACATTGAAAATTGTCAAATTTTAAATGATAAACAAGTTTAAGGCATTCTGAGTGGTTGTATCCAAAGGTGCCCTATTATTTGTTCGTTTTTGTAAGGAAACATATTAAAAAAATTTTATCATGATATATACAACTACTCAGTCGTATGGGAATGATGTATCAATAACCTGATCGTAATATAGATCTAAGACAAATAATTATTTCAATGCAGTTTCCTGTTTGTGATTATTGGAGCATTTGGCTATTGAGACAAAAACAAAAATGCAGACTATTTTCTTTCAATGGCATTTAGTGGATTTCTATATTTGGTATCCTGCATTGCAGCTAAAATGGCTTAAGTGGAAGACATGGGACTGATTTCTCATTTCTCTCTCTCTCTCTCTCTCTCTCTCTCTCTCTCTCTCTCTCTCTCAATGATAGATTTAAAATTTATATTTCTCTAACATGATGTAATGACTTTACGCAGATAAAATACCTATCAGTAGCAGTAATACCATGTTTGGTCTCTACATTTATCTCACATTGGTTTAGTACTTTCTACTGCATATTGCAGTATCCTCTACTTAAAGTAAAACAGAAACTTAAGAAACTGCTAATGGATCTATTTCGAGTACATGTAGCGCAATGAAGCTTATTAAAAATGTTCTCAATACTAATTTATCAGAATGTACAGATGCATTCATGTTCTGATTTCTGTATTTAAATATCATGTGAAATTCAGTAATTTTGCACTCTCTGCAAAGGAAAGATAGATGTCAAACATATAAGAATAAAATCGCATTCATACTTGACTGAAGTGAAACAATTATTGCATAAGTTCCGATTGTTACCCCATGCATGAGTTCTCAGTAATATACTGTTCTATTTTTCCCAACATCCAATTGCAGGATTATAGATGGATGATTTAAATTTGAGATTTGTGTTATAAAAAGGACACTATGCCATTCCTTTTCTAATTTGAATTTATCTTGTGATGAACGAAACAATAAAAGAATATCATGGTTGGAATGAACAATCTAGGCTTTTAAATTAAATGGCCATTCCCATGCAGTACACGCGTAGTTAAAATTGAACAACTATGTATATTCAGATTTGTGACTGGGTCATTAAGTGGTTCATAAATTAAGAATTTGTTCTTGTTTTTTTTTTGTGTTTTTTTTTTTTTCAAACAGAAGTGGCTGTCAACTGGAAATTAATTCTTGTCCAAACCTTTGAGGATTACTTTACAAGTTTACGTTGTTCAAGAGAAGATCAATACTGTGTGCCTCTTGTCAAGTCCGTGCGTAAGTATGTTCAGATTTCTTTGAATAACATAAAAGCAGTAAACATATTACAATAGAAGTCGATCAACCTTTTCTGACTGCAGAACTAGCTTGGATCAGGTCAGATGTTGGAAGGGGTTTCCAAACTTTCAAAAGGGCCCTGACTTTCCTTGAAAGGGTACCAAAGCAAAAGTCTGTGACTAATTGCTCAAAGTGTACATAATAGCCAATAAACGTGCGCAAGAAGAAAATGATGGTCAGATTTCTCCTTCGAATATTGTCCACAATCACATTACATTAAGAATATTAGCCTGCAACCTTGCAAATCCAATTCTTTTAAAAGACAAAAAAAGCTTTATCCTGTCTATTAATTGGATAGACAAATGGCAGTAACTCTTGTCCATTACTTCCTCTTGATACCCCCAGGTGTTGCCAGTTTTTAGCTTTGCTGCTGGGCAGAGCACATGTAGCGCAATAGCCTCAGACAATCCAGCTGTTTTGTGTTCCAATTGGCCCGTCCAACGTTCTTTCTGGATTTATTGCGCGGATATATCAATCTATCCCAGGTTGCATACTTTAGTTTACAATTTTTGCCAATATTTGAGTGATTTGTCACTTGTTCGTTTTGTAAGACCACCATCTCACCATGCTATCGTTAACCTTATACAAGGTCATTACAAGTTAGCGTACCTTTGACTTTATTTGCTTCCTCCGTACATAATGGAGCTCTTATTAGTAAAATTCTGAAGTGCTGCTTGCTAATTTTGCTTAGTTTATTCATATTTCACGCTGTTTTGATAGAATTATGGTTTAATTATTAACTAAGCCATATGTTTTTTTTATGACGATTTCACTGATCTTTTAGTTACGACAGTGTTTTAGCGACCTAGTATATTCAACGCATTGCTAGTTTCTGCTTTACTTTGTGTCATTTCTGCAGAATATTAATTTAAATGACCTATATGCAACTTTGGAGCATGGAAGTCTACCATGTCTTCTGTTTTGTTTATAATTGGTATACATTGTTTCTGATATGCAGCGTCTATAATACGTTTTCAGTGTAAGTCTGGGCTTTTGCTTTAGGTAATTAGTCATATACTGATTGGCAATTTATGCTATTAGCTAGTTAGTCACATACTGATTTGCTAATCTATGCTTTTTTCTCTTCTTGCGTTGTTTCAGGAGGAATGGTTTTTATACGCATAACATGTAAGTTCACAGCAATCGCCCGTTCGGCATTGAAGGGAAGGACAGAAGGAATGAATCAAAGAAGACAACCAATGGTTCGTTGTTGGCGATACCAACGCATTGGGGAGTATTCACCAATTTTAGGCAGTCCATGAGGCGTAAGTCCCCTGCATGTCCGAGCATGGCCTTTGAGCCTGTAACTCCTGGTTCATTTGGTTCATGCTGGATCCATTGGATCCAACTCTTAATTCTGCCATATCGTTAATGGCCGTCCAGCAGTCACCAGCTATCCTGACATCGTCAACCACCCAGCCGACACCGGTAGTCCCGCCGACACCAGCAGTACAGCCATCCGAGCATGGCGACCTTACTGTTGAAATGATCCAGCCAAATAATTCATACGAGGATCTTAGTGATAGATCAGTCCGTCTAGTGACACCGTTGGTGTCTTATCATTACTATACTAGATATTTCAATGAGAAATCCATCCATTCCAAACTGTCAGTACCTTATCATTACTATAAAGGAGATTTCAATGAGAAGTCTGTCCGTTCAACCAGGTCTTTGGTGTGACCGATACTGGTGATTGCTGGACTGTTTGTATACCGCCATTATCCAGGCCGACCACACGATGTTCTCATCCGATCCATTTGATTGAATGCATATTAAAACCGCACCATCGCCAGCCATCCAGCCATTAAAAGTGGGGTCCATCCAACAATGATTTACAGGGATCTTAGTGACAGATCCGTCTGTCCAAAGTACTGTCTGTGGCATGCCCAGCTAGTCGTTTGCAGCCATTACCGGTGATAGCCTGACTGTCTCCTATACTACCAGCTTCCAGGCCGACCATTCGCCAGGCTAACCAACCA
>JAECUM010017916.1:0-33918 GCA_016617855.1 Megalonaias nervosa | reverse complement strand
TACATAGCACAATACACCAGATAAAGATTAACTAAATAAATAAATCTAACAAAAGCATTAACACTCAAACCAATATATAAAGTCAAAAATATAACTGAGTTGAGTCCAAGTTTCAGGATTTTTGTCACTGTTAATGATTTTATTTTTTCTCAATAAAATAAACTATTTACATTTTGCACAAAGGGGAATGGGTTGATTTATAAATATTTCACAATTAATTTGCGATGCAAGATAAACAGTCTTAAATTATTTCATCATATATAACAACGTAAAACTGGTATTTTGTTTTATGAAATGCTGATTTGAATTGCTCAAAGTACCTGTAAATGTATGAAAAATAACATACTTTAAACAATGGTAAATATCAATCCTGGATGAAACAATAATATTTCACAGGGTCCAAATCAACCGGACATTTTTTCCGAACCGGCCTATAATTTTGGGCTAACAGGCCTGGTCCAAATCAGCCATGGTCCTAAAGAGTAAGATATTTGGTCTAAACTCTCCACTGACACTAATATTTACACTTTCAAAATACAATTTACTGACAAGAAAAGAATAAGGAATACATTATTGGTAAAAATGATATGTGTTTCTTCCTTTATTGTCAGAACAATGACAGAATCCAGTTTGAAAGGAATGACTCTCAACAATGGAACTTCTGGTTCCCACAACGTAGTACACGACGATTTCAAAGCATCAGCTTCATTCCTTCATTCAGTTCAGTAGAGTATTTAAAATACTTGAAAATTCGGTTGTTGTTGGTGATGACGATGATGTCTTTGGTTGGAGTACAAGCTGTGTTTCCACCCAGAATAGCGAACGAACTTGGAGAAAAGGTGACGGAGAGCATTTTGCCATCGGAAAATTCAAACTTTAGACGATCAGAAGGTGGATCTTAGTCGGTTACCACAATTTAGTCAGTTTTGTCTAGTGCTTTGCCACAGTGTTTGAAAAAGTTTCATATCCTTTCGACAAAATGTCGAGCATTAAATAATATATTGCATGAATTCTAAGGGTATGCATATTCTATTCCACATTAGCTGGTGCTGGTTTCTTCGTTTAGTAAAATCCAGGCTCACTTTTGACCAAGTGTTTTGTGCTTCGTTGAGTATTTCTACAACAAAAGTGGTTTGATCCTCGACAATACTGTCTAAGGTAGCTGAAAAGTTTGTCATATAAAGGGTAACTTTTCTGTAGATAATATCAAACACGTCATTGAATTGTTTGACGTGTTAAATTCTGTCCAAGATTTTTTAAAAGGTTAAATCTGCAGGAGAACTAAATTTAATCTAGACATGAGATTTAAAGTATCGTGAGTTATTTACATTTCATACGATCTTGATCTTCAGCAAAGCAGTGCCGTTTGGACTCTTCTAACAAGACTCCACTAGGTTAGTAACAAATTGAACAACTCAAGTTTGATTGACAAAAGCTACCAACCTAAATGTAGCACCTCATTCAGCTTTACGTTCAGTTTGTTAAGACAAAAGAGCCACAAGTGATCACACTTTTGGTCAAAGATTTATTGAGAGTCATCAGAAAGCATACTTCCAACAATAATTATGAAGAGACTATGCTACTCCTTTCAAGATAAAAGTGAAGATACCTGTTATATCTGTCAAGAGAAACACTGGGTGGCCGAATGTTCACATTGTAAGAGAAAATAAACCTAAGACAGGATAAATTCAGTCGCGAGAAACAAGTAAAGATGCCTTTTGTCATTGTCAAAAGAAAGGATATTAGTCTTCAGAGTGTCCCAAGAAAAAGACAAAAAGGTGGAGCATTCAGAAGCAGAAGAAACGGAAGAACCCATTCCAGGGAAGAAAAAGCAGAGCAATTCGTACAGTGAAGACATTTTAAGGAAGATTTATGACGCTTTTGAGCGGCCAGGAGTAACAACCACTATTTAAGCTGAAGTTACTTATTTTTTTAACCGAACAGACAAATTGAAATTCAATATTATGTTGCAGGCATTCAAAGATGAGCAATATTCGAGATCTTATAATTAAGTGAGATTATTCTTGTTGGACACGGATTCATGTACAAACCTGGTAATTATAATTATAATCTCCTACAGTACTGTAGATGAAATGGAATCGTAGAACTCAGTGGGATTTCATGTAACTCGAATGTTGGGGTAGATGGTGACGGTGGCTTGGAGGACGGTATTGGTTAACTCGCAGTGAGGGACACAAGCTTTTGAGCCAACGGGTCTGTAGAAAATAAGGGGGCCCTCGAGGAACCCTTATGCAGACTGGTAGGGGCGGACCATGTTTAGTGGCTCCTTGACAATTCGATGAGAGATGGAGAACCGGAAATACATAGTGCTCGTCAACTGGACGCCACGAGATACATATGTTTCATTTTTTAATCAGTATTTATTTAATCTCACCATACAACTGAAGTCAATATTTCATATCGCTATATGAGTGTAAGTCAATAATATATACATCCTACTTGTTGGAGAGATATGCATTATTCAATTTTTTCTATAAATTCTATAATTTGAACAACCTTGGTGATAGAAACGTTTTGTTTATATTTGTGTATAAATCCTATACGTTGATGATATATAGCGATAGATCCATGCATTGATTCGTGTTGATTACTCATTAAAGTTACATGTTCTAGTTAGTTCAAGTTAAGAACGGTGTCATTTCCTTATACTATTCGTTGAACTCGGTGCGCATCATTCTGTTAAATCCATTATTGGACTTTATGCAATTAAATTGATTCATAGCTCAATCTTATTTTTAAATAAACATCTCATTCATGAAATTGCTTTCAGTGTCTTCGCTAAAACCAAATCCCTGCCTGTCTTCATCCATTTACAGCTACTATGGTAGACACGATTGTTTCTTATGATTATGATCTGCATCAGCGTTCGTGTGGTAAAGTTTTCAGATGATCCTATATTATTTGATTGGGGCTATACTACACAAACGTTTGTACTGATAAAGAAAATAGGATTATTGATCACAACTACATTTTGTCAGTATGTTCTGTTGCAGACAGTATTTTATGCTGTAGAGAATAATTTATATCAACTGTGAAATTATTTGTATCAAAGAATTTCTATAGTATATAATGACAAACAATTCTTTCACAGATAGATGCGTATAGTATTGAGAAAGAATTTATGGAGATATATCCAATTGTGGCATTATTATAACAGCTTAGAGAAATATGTGTAACGTTACAGAGAAGATTAAATAGCTGTTTCATTTAAATGCATCATACAGATTTGTCAAGGAGGCCCAAAAGATGTTATATGACTTTTCTAACACATAACGCAACATATTGATAAATTTATCAACTTAGGAATTATCTTAGAGCAGTATCGATGTCAGCATGGCAACAATTATCCGAAAAAAACCTGAAAAATCATTATTTGATATTGGGAAAGAAAAAATAAAGCTGCTAACGCTGAGTACAGATAAGGAAACAGATGATGATAACAATATTAAAATATCAAGCGAATATAGTTTTAACAGTGTGAATTTTGCAGATGTTAGTTATTTTGCAGGTGTCACTTAGACACGGGCAATATTAACTCAATGTGTATTTTGGTACATTTTATTTGGAATTAAATCCATGGCATTGTTTGAGGATGCATGTACTTTAATATGTTTGGTATGAACTTGATTAATTCTTAATGTGTTTCGTTTGATAACTATTGTAGGCGAAACTGGTCATGGTTAAAGTTTTGGTTTTGTTTGTTTTGGTTTTGTTTATCGAGATGTCAATAGCTGAAATGTAGCAGAAAAAGACTTCGTACTTGTTGAAATATTTGTCATAAGTTTAAACTTTTCAGAGATCGATATATTAATGCTTCATACCAATGAATTGTTAGTTAGCAATAGTGCATCTAAACAAAGAAATGAATTTGTTTTATATGATGACTATTTATTTTCGGTAGTATGTATGCATGTGTCCGACATTAGTCAAGATAGTGATGAATAGTTCACACTGCAGGGCTTAATTGTTATTAGACGAGATGAGACTATGCTAAAGATTAGTTAGTAATGTTTACTAGTTATGTTGGAGAAATACATTAATTTTCCTGTACTATGTTATTTTGTCTATGGAAAGAACTAGAATTTATATGGTATTGCATGCAAGGTTGATATGGTATTCTGTAACGAGAGAGGGAAATGTATGCAGTTCAGGAGGTTAGCCACGTCTATTCTTTATTAAGGATTCCACTACTAGAATTATAGGAAACGACTGGAGTAAGAGTGGACGACTAGTCAGAAGCTGGACGAAAGGAGAGAGAGAGAGAGAGAGAGAGAGAGAGAGAGAGAGAGAGAGAGAGAGAGAATTTTAATTCATTTGGGCTGTCATAATGTTGAAAGATATTTTATTCAGCTTTTCAAAGGATTTTATGATGACAGAGAGAGTGATCTTGTTTATTTGCGAAAGCATGATTTAATATTTCGAATTACTATAAATCCAACAAGGTATAAGTTGGTATTAGCATGAATGTTAATGTACAAATTTGTGCAGAAGAGGAGGTACAACAGCGGCGACTGGAAAACGAACGGGGCGAATGCAAAATAAAATATGCAATTTAAACACTAATCTTTCCATATATAAAAAAGTTCAGTGACATTGGGATGCAATAACTGTTAAGGTGTGTGCCTTGAACTATGCGGCAGAACTTGCCATTACAAAAATACTGTAAATCACATTTATTAGCGTTACGTATTGGTCGAGGTGCTCGATCATGTCTGAAGTGTAGTATCAGAGTCAAATCATATAATCAGCTTTGCCGGCCATGGGGACCTATTTCCTAGTATTGTCGCTCTTGTCGACGAAGATCTGCCGAACTGATGTTTGTAGAAGCATCCAATACTGTCGAGAACATAGACACAGAAGTAATTGAAATACCAGTAATAGAGAGGACTGAAGCGACTGCAGATTCTGATCCCGGTAGATTAGCAAAATTAAAACAGTTTGTTTACGGGATTTGCAATTAACAAAATTAAAACCATTTGTTGACAGAATTTGCAACTTGAGAAAGTTTTTCCCTTATATATAAACATGCCGACTGTGACTTAATTAAGACATAGCGCGACAGTGTGGAATACTAATATCAAGCCGTATGCGAAACCTGATATACTTGTGTTTTAAGGACTACAACTAGTTGTCCCGGTTAATCCACAACCGGTTTTAACGGTACAACAACTGAAACAAAATGCAAGTGCGTGTAACGAGCAGCAAGAGGTGCAAGAAAAGGTGACATTGTTGAGTTATCAGGTATTACAGTTAAACCGCATGAAATTCCTCTACATATGGCGATGATGAGCAAAATCATCATTGTATCGAATACGCTGTTGCTAACGAGGCCGATGCTTATATTCATGAACAAGAACGTAGTCATCGTGTCACAAATACCATTTCTACAACACTAAAGCACCGGAAACACAATCACCCGAATTATGTGGCAATCATTTCAAACACAAGCCATGCAAAGGCACCAGCCAACTTTTATCAAATATGATTTCGGGAATCATATCAGTGTCACAACGCTCAGGTATCTCAAGAGTAAAAGTGGATATTGTTCTTAATCCGCATTTAATTATGCTTAATTGATCCGTAATTGTCCTTTCGATGGAACTGGAAGTTCCAAAGTTCGTGATCACTGTCGCATCACTGGCGCGCATAGAAGAGTTGCACACAGCACTGGTACGATGGCCATTTAATAAAGCAAGCAGTAGCATTAGCCTCAAAGGCACCAATAAGAGGTATTCCAAAAATCATGAAAAAATACATGATGTTTAGACTCGAACAAATACAGTTCCTCAATTCGTATCAGGTTTTGAATTCATTACTAGGTAGTTAAGAATGTAGCGACAGAAAGCTCCAAAGTAACTGGTCGATTTATTCCACTATTACTGACTTATTAATTAAAAATGGTGTACCCATACAAGTACATGAGCAATGAGGACAAGTTTGCCGAAACTCACTTCCCACCAATGGAGGCATTTTATTCATACTGTCTCGCGAAGTTATTTTTAAAAAAAAAAAAAACAAAAAGATTACGAACATGCAAATAAAATTTGGTCCGTATTTCAATGTAGAAACTTGGATAACTATCACGATGTGTAGTTGTGCACCGATGTTTTGTTGCTCACGATGTGTTTAAAAATTTTCGTGGCAATGTTCTATGCGGGCGTGTATGTCAGACCCTGCACATTACATTTAATCAGCGGGAATGGCTTGGGATTCACTTATATCTTATAACCAAATCAAGTTGGAATTGCTCACTGATTTTGGTATATGTTTATTGAGCACTCACTTCGTGGTGGAAAATCAACGTCAAGTCATCGATACACGTGCGCAAACAACTCAGACATGGATATGTCCCAAATAATTACATCACGTATGTTTACACCAATAATCTCTATTGAAGGCAATGTAATAGTCGATACCTGTTGGTGGGTTTCATTGGATCAATCCCGAGTACATCGACATACCAAAACATGTTCAGAAGCACAACAGCAACAACGACCACGCACATTTCATTGAAGTTGATCTAGAATACCCTGAAGAACTTTACCACACTCATAACGATCACCCGTTAGCACTGGATGTGTTGTCAGTGCCCCACAAGCGATTGTTCCCGTATCAGTGTACAATTATAGACAAATCAGGAGGTAAATTTACTGAATGTACGAAGCTCGTCCCAAATTTCAGGACCAAAAATGATCATGTAGTGCACGTACGAAATCCGCAGCTGTATTTGCGATTGGGAATGCGTGTATTTAAAGTCCATTGGATTTCGCAAATAGCTTGGACGGCCCCTTATATCCCTATCAATACAGATTTGGGCACAAAAGCCTCAATGAATTTGAAAAAGACCTCTTCAAGACCAAATGCGTAATAGAAATTGGAGGCCGTTTCAGAGATATTGACTTTGGAAATTTTCATTTACCCGCTTCAAGATTTTTGATTTCACAAATTTGAGAAAGCTTTAGTAAAACCATCAATATGTACAATATCATCTAAAGTCGAGTGTTTTCTTTTAAATTCTATTCAAGAAGGGTTAGAGTCTATGAAAAAGGATAAGTTGCTTAGGCTTGCCAGACATAATAGTCTTTCTGAAGCGAAAGCTTTTTTTTTTTTTTTTTTAAACAAAGAAAGAGATAAAGAATATTTTAATATTTAGTGGAAAAGAAATCTGTGGATTCTACTGGTTGATTGGTAAATCTGTATCTTGTTTTGATAGGACATTACAAGAATTGCATTAATAAAGCAGACGGAAATAGAGTTAAGAAAGCTTGAAGGAAATGATGAAAATCTAAATACAACAAGAGAGAGTGAGAGAAGAAGAAGAAGAAGAAGAAGAAGGTAGGGAAATGTAATATCAGTTCAAAGAATTGGAATTGGCAGGCAGAGCATGATATCCCCATCCCCTTAGCACATGTTCAGGTTTTGATGCTACCAGAAATAATAGGTTAGTACACTCTTTGCAAGAAAAAGTAGTTGTTAAATAAATTAATCCAATTGAGAAAACTGCTGAAAACATGAAATGACCAAGAGAGCATTGAATTTTGTTATTACAAAGTGTACTTACTGGCAAAGCTGGAGAAGTCTACACTTCACTAAAGTCATATTATGATGTAGTTAAGGAATGTATATTTAATAGTTATAAGCTGTTACCCACGTCATATCAACAAAGGTTTAGGAACTATAGAAAAGAAACTGAACCAACCCACATTGAATTCGCAAGGGAAAAATAACATCTATTTGATATGGATATATTTCTCTTCAGTGTGTCAATCTCGCATTAGACAAGTCTCAAGACCTGTGAATATCTGAACAGTGCATTATTTACCTATTGAAGGTATTCATTATTACTAGGCAATATTTATTTGTGGATTATAAATAGAGATGCATACAATCTTCAAGTTATATGTTTCTAGCATAAACAGAGTTTGAGAAATAAACACAATTTAACTTGTTAATAAATATAGGTTAATGACCTACTTCTGTGATGAGTGTATTATTTCATGAAGATGCATCCCCTCACCTTTCTGAATCTAGGCATAACAGTGTGTGTGTGTGTGTGTGTGTATATATATATATATATATATATATATATATATATATATATATATATATATATATCACACAGAGTCAAACAGGTCAACAGTGAATCATTTCATTTTTGATATCTCCTGCAACCTCGCTGGTCATATGGGTGCCAATGATGTCTTGGCAACAATCTCTCATCTCTCTCCATTTTGCCTTGTTCTTCACTACTCTTTTTTTGGGACTTTGCAAAATCCATGCCTGTCCACTTTTTGATGTTATCTTCCAATCTCTTCTTCTGTCTGCCTTGTTTTCTCTTTTCTCTCACTGTGCCCTGTATGATTGTCTTTGACAGGCCAGATGAGCGCGAGATGTGGCCATACCATCTTACTTTGTGTTCTTTTACAGCAGTGAGCAGATCTTTTATATATAGTCCAATGTTACCTTGGATTCTAATGTGCACCTCCTCATTAAAGACGTGGTCTGACATTTTCAAGATTCTTTGATAACATCTCATCTCTAAGGCATGGATTCTTCTATCTAGTTCTGTTATCAGGGTCCATACCTTACATGCATAAAGGAATATGGAAATGACAAGGGAGTGCATAAGCAGGCCTGGTCCTAGGGCAAGGCGAAGAGGCAATCTCCTTGGGCAATGCGCTTCTCAGCAATGCAATTTTTTTGCTTCAGGCCCCGCACTGATCACTTGCTGTCTTGGGCCCCGCACATCCTAGGGCTGGGCCTGTGCATCTTGTACCCAAGAGTAATGTTGCTGTCCTTTCAAATAGGCTTCAGCCTAGCCAGTGAATTTGTTGTCTGTGCAATCTTGGGAAAAACCTTCATCAGAGGTTACAGCACCAAGATACTTTAAACTTGCCACTGTGCCCAACTTCTGTCCTTTTCAAAGCCACTTGGGTTGTTTGTCTTTAGCTTGATCTTTTCAGCTCTGATCTCGATCCAATACCATATTAATGCTTGGTTGAGACAGTTCACTAAGGTTTCCAGTTCTTATTCATCTCATGCTAAGCCATCAATATCATCAACAAAGCACAGGTTGGTGATTGTTTTGCCTCCAACAGTGACACTGCCCTAATGGTCTTCCAAGGCACTGGACATGATCTTTTCCAGGTAGATGTTGAAGGGCATGGGTGAGAGAAGGAACCCATGTCTGACCTGGACTGTGGTTCTGAACCTATACTGCCATTGACGAGAACTGCACTAATCACCTTGTCATACCAGTTTTCTATGATGCTGATTAATTTTGCATTTTATGTTGTATATCTGCCCACAAGGCTGCATGCCATATCCTAACAAAAGCCTTCTTGAGGTCAGTGAAGACGCGAGACTGTTGATGCTGTAGTACTTTCCACAGAGGATTCTAAGACTGATCATAAGAAAGGCAAAAGTGGCATGGCCATTGTGACTAGGTGACAACTGAACACAGGTGGCTAACATCTGGACAGGTTTGAATATATGTATATATATATATATATATATATATATATATATATATACATACACATATATTACAAATAATACTATCATACAGGTTAGAGACTGTTTAATTCCTACTCTATGGAGATTCAAACCCAGGTCTACGGAACCCACTGCCTACACTGCATCCATATTCCATCATGACTAAGCAGACATTGTCAAAAATTGATGCTACAAAGTTGGTGGTATATGCAGTAGTGCATAGCAGACACATTCAAAGGTAATCTAGTAATTAACTCTCATCTCTCTACAGTCATTCTGGATTCCTATGAAAGAAATCAAGGTATATAGGATTAATTATGGAGAATTACAAATATACACTGAACGGAATGGAAACTGCTCTCCCTGGATTCTCCAGGAGAATGCTTGATAATACAAGGCATAATTAATATTTAAGTATTATCAAGCATTTTCCTGTGGAATGCAGGGATAGCACATGCCATTCTGTTTGGTGTACCTTTGTAATTCTCTCTCTATACTCACACACATGCATGGGTGCACACACGCACACACGCACACACACACACACACACACACACACAGCCAACTTAAAACTTAACTTGACATTCATTTGCGGAAAGGGAGTGGTTAAAGAGAGTTGCATATAATCATCCAGTTTTATGATTCTAGAGCTAGACAAATATACTTGAAACACACGAATATACCAAAGTCAATGAAGCAAGAAATATAGGTCACAGTGACTACTAATGTGGTGAGGGTGTAGTACTCTTCAAGATGTATACCCTCAACCAAGTTGCACGATTCCAAGTATAACAGTATTTATACAGGCTGCAAAAAAGCTGAGCTAAACACAAAAATTTAAACAAGAATGTACAACTAATGTACATGTTTGTCCTGCACCTGTGCAGATGCCATCACAGGGGGGAGGGGGCTGTCAAATTGCCTATCTGTACTTTGTACAGTTGTGCTAGAAAGTGAATGCTAGCATTCATATGCCACTGGGATGCCCTATTCAATGAATGAAATACAGAAAATCTGCAAATCTTAAAAGTGGCATGAGGCAATATTTACAATCCATAAGCATGCCTATTACTGATCCATCAAGGACAACACTTTGCAAACGATGGTTCACTCAGAAGACAGTATGCCATCTTGGTCCTTGCTTCACAACAAATTTAATTAGTTGAAGAGAAAAAAGAAATGTGACTGCCAAGTTCGAAAGCTAATGGAATGCCTATTCTTATCAACAACTTTAACTAGAGCTGTAATACTGGGCTCAAATCTGCTGGTAAAACTAGATTTGCCATGAATAAAAAACATGGAGTGTTAATGAGAATTAACCAGCCAATTCCTTAAAATACAAAAACAACAAAAAGTAAGATTTAAAACATTTAATTGATGTTTATAAAATCTATAGCTTGATGACATGACTGGTTTAAAATACAGCTCATAATTCACAATGTGTTTATATGGCAACATAATCTCAATAAAATCTTGCATCATATTGTGCATGGAAGATGATAATTGTGGTAGATATATGTTTCACTGAAATATGAACTTCATCAATTATATGCTTGAATTCATTGCATTTCCCATTCACAAATACAAGGTGGTGAATGCATGCAAAGGCTTCCAGAACTTAAAAAAGTAGTTTTTATTGCAAATATTAATTTATTAAACAATCAACTATGACCAGTAACAGCACATTATTTCAAATGTTTTCATGTTTATGAACATAAAAATAACTTGAAACACCATGTCCAATCTTTTACTACATCACCATAATTTCTTTTACTACACAAGTTTTTAAAGCAAACATGGTTTCAAAAACTGCTTTCACTCACATTACATTGGAAGTGGTAGATGAAAATAAAAAATCAAGATGCAAATCAACCAATTTCATCTTTCTAATTTATGCAGTATTATGTATTATTAGTGCAAATAAGGCACTTGCATTATTAATATCCTCAAGTGAACGAACTTCCTGTGCACAACATGGCTAACAAGAATACAGGCAGAAATAATTAAATTTTCCATGGCACACACATGTATCTGCTTGGCATTATTTTATTATATAACACCATTGAGTATGTTATACTGTCTGCTTATATAAATATGACTTTTGTGTACAAGCAGCCACTACATTTACATTTTAGGAAAATGTGAATATTTGTACATCATTTTATATAGTATAATGTGAATATTTATACATCATTTTATATAGTATTTTAAAACTCTGGTTAGTACAAATTACATGTGACATTTCAAAATAATGGTGGCTCTACAATAACATGAATTCCAACAAGTCTTTTGAACTTGATGCAAATATAGTTGAACAATCTGTGCATAACTATGCAAGAAACAGTGTATATAGAAAGCCTGCTAATGTCTTTAATGGTTATTTGTTCTATCAAGTATTTCAACTATTGGAAATATAAAATATCATGGACTAAGTGAATAAAACAAGATGTTTTAAAACAGCTAAAACTAAAAGCTATAAACATAATTTCTTTGGACTACAAAAAAAATTTTCATTTGAAACAGCACAAGTGTATTCACTAATCCTTTCTTCCTATATTCTTATGGTGTTGTCTGTATAGTGATGGATGAATACTGTATTATAATTATTATGATGTTATTAACATTGACAATTTATAGCAAGTTGAAGGAAATTACTTAAGTACTACTGGAAATTGTCATCGAAGCTTACTTACCCATTAGGCGAAAAGGCCACTTGAATGGGAAAACATTATGAGGGAAAAATGCCAAAAATGACACAATATGCAGTCAAAATAAACTTTTATTTGCTGCCTAAGGGAAGTTGATTCACAACATTCAGCATTTTGTCAAGTAAATATTCATCAATCTATTTTACAATTTTATAGTAATATTTCCATATCTGTCAAAATATGTTATGACAGTCTAAAATTGAATATCCATCCAAATTTAAGCTGTGGAATACATGTACATGCATCATAACTTATGATCATTTGAAAAATGTATATTTATACATGTACAGGTAAATATCAATCAGTACCTGCTCTCTTCACACATACCTGTATCTACATACTATATACTGTCATTTTACACATGTTTATTAAGTTTATCTTATTCACTGTCATATTAAGTATATCTTGTCTAACATTCATTGATATCTTTCAACAACCTAACAAATCACTGGGTATGTGAAGAAGCACGAGCCAAGAATTATAATAAATACAAATTCATTTCTGAGTACAGAGAATTATGCTACTGTGTAACATTATGAACTTCAAAAAAATCACCAAGCTAGTAAAAAGAAAAGAAAATAGAAAACAAAATATTTAGTAAAATAAATCTTTACAGAAATAACCACTATGGTAATTATAGATACTGTATTGATTTTATATTCTACATACTTTCACTTCACAATCACTTATATATTATTTCCCATGCTGGTAATTAATGAATTCATTCTAAAAAGCCACATGGCCACATTTAAACTTGTAAAATGTACAACATCCTTTGCAATTACACTGAAGCTGACAGTAATCCATACTATAAAATTATTCCCATGATTAGCACCAGTTGGGTCAGTCAAAACCATGTACTGTATATACTGGCCTCTAAGTTGAGTCCAACTGCAAATAACAAAGACCCTGATATGCTGGTGCATAATGCCATTTGCTCATCAGGTCTATGTTGTTTGTTCTTAGTCCTAAACAACTGCATTGACCCAAATCTACCAGTGCATTATGCAATGGCAGAGCTGGGTCTATGCAGTTTGCAACTGGATCTGACTTGTAAGCAAGCATATACAGTAGATCTATAATCTCATTGTAACAAACACCAAATGAACAATGGAAATCAAACTAAAATCAGAACACACAGAATGAAGCGATGCACTGCCTACAGTAAAATTCTTTTGAAGTCAAACTAGAGTTAGAACACACAGAATGAAATGATGCACTGCCTACAGTAAAATTCTTCTGAAGCACTACAGTTTCTGCTTGATGAAGAGATGCATTTGTACTAAGTGGAAATACATGCCAATTTTAATATCTTTATCACGCATGACAACTAATAACAAAGTAGACTATCTGAAGAGACAGCAATTTATATTTTAATTACATTAATTACTTCCACATCTAACAAGTTCAAAATATGCTTTGATAAGGACTGACTTGTACTAACAAAAATACAGAACTCTGCATCATTTGTAAAAAGAAAACTGAAATAAACATACAAGAGGCTTTTCTATCAATTTATCATAAATTCTGTCTATAATCTACTATAAAATCAGCTTGCATGTGTACTAAAACTACTCTAGCTTGAAGAAACAAAATTCATAAACCTCACCCTATTCATCTGTGTATAATGTAAACCCTACTTCAAACACAAACCCAGATCTGCCTTTCCATGATGCACTGGAATATCAGGGTTTGATGCTGCTTATCACTGGGTGCACTTTTATACAAGCATATACAAGTTCTTGTTCCTTAGACTTCCTTTTAAAATAAGAATCTTGTTTTAAATATTGTATGGCACTGTAATAATAATCTGAAACCTGGATATTAAATCCGTACCTTCTGTATAGTGACTAGTCTTTGATTTAGGAAAATTGTGAAACTTGAATTTAAAAAAAAAATTCTTAAAATAAATTTCACCAGACTGATGAGAAATGCCAGGAAGTTGAATAATGATGTACATATCTGCTTCATATGCTGCACTAAAAATGAAATATAAAAGCCAATAAATTAATAATTCAAAAGTAAGTCAGCAGATACTAGATGTTGACAAAAGCATACAGATTTTTTTTATATGGAAAAGAAACAATTAGCCTTAAAACCTGTTTTGGCACAATGAATAAAAACTGGAAAAAAATAAGAATCGAAATGGCACTTTTTATTGACTTATCATACTCTGAATTTATTCACTCCATTCTACAGAACTACAACTGGCAACTGATCACTGGTGTCATCTGTTACCCTACCAGATAATGGTTTATAGTTTCAGGAAAAACACTGTAACAAATTTTACAATTCTTAGAAAAGGCCTTTTCCAAAACACAAGATAATATTGGGACATGGTACCCCTATATGACATTCACCAGCCCTTGACAGTATTATTGTTTGAACAAAGCCAGTAACAAGATGCCACTGGGGCATACACATTTTAAAAAAATGCATTTTAAAAAATGGTCTATTCCTGATCTGTGTACATTTCCGTATCAGATGTACCATTTATGTAAGACAAGTCCAACTGCAAATTGCTCAATCACATATCTACAATCGTATAATGCTCTGGCAGATCTGGGTCTGTGCAATTTGTTAGTAGTAATCACTAGAACAAATAATATAGACCCTAATCTGCAGGTGAATTATGCTACAGCAGATCAGGATCTTTGTTTATTGCAGTTTGACTTTACTTATAAGTGAGTACATACTGTAGCCAATAGCAATTGGGTGAAGATGTAAAGAGAACACACGAACGTGACTCTCCCACAGTAGCTATCTAGAGACTTGAAGCACAGTTTTTAGAACAGCAAGCTCAATGGCCTGAATTAATCATACTTTAAAATTATGGGAAATGCCCCAGTAAATGCATGCCACCTTTTGGTCAAAACTCACAAAAATAGTCCTTTTCTAAACACGTATGTTTATCACCTAGCATGCCTAACAGGAGGGAATCAATTATTGAAATCTGACAAGACCATAATTTTCTTTTACTACCAACACTCATGACTGTTGTTTCATTGTCACGAGACCTTTTTGGAGTTAAATCAGTGTTAAAAATGAATCTTGCATGTGTATTATAACCAAATTGTCAGCATAAAAGAGAATGATTTAGTAAGAGCCGCCAAAGTGAAGAGCTGTCAAGACCGACAAAAGGAGTTATCTTTTCTTGTGTACACATACATGTGATGGGAAACTGTTGATGACATTATCAGTCAGCACTTACTATGAGCATTAGACCATCTGTAAACTACTCAACTGATATCCACTGAGTGGACAGTGTAGACACTATGTTGAATCCAGGATGAAGATATAAAAAAATATGGACAAAGCAATCAGAACAGTCCTCAATTCCTATCTTTTCATGGAGAACACTCTCAAAAGTAATCGTTTTATAAGTGAAGATGATGACAATCTACTTTGTCTCTTTTCTAAATGCTTACATGTAATAGTGCTCATTCACACACTTTGCACATGTAGCCACCTTCAGCATTCAGTAGCATAATTCACTTTAAAAAAAAAAAAAACAACCCTTCATCACGATCCAAAAGAACATGCAAACTTAAGGTCAAACACTTAAGGTCAACAAGCTGCATGATCTACATTATATATTGAACTGAACATGCAGTCTTCATTACAACCAATACAGGTTAATTTTTTCAAGAAATATCACACCAACATGACATATCCTAACTTTTAGGTCCACAAGTCTTGACATTCAACAATGCTGCAACACGTGCTGGAAATGATACAAATCCAGACCTTTTATTCATTCATACCCAACCTGAAAATTCATTTGTTATCTCGTATCTCTTACAGAGTTCTGAAATATTTCTGATGGCTTTCCCTTTTTACTTAATCACCCAATATGCCATCTTCACAAAAGATGGCCAACTGACCATAAAAACAAGTGCTTTTATATATATTTGCTGGACAGTTGTCAGAGAATGGTCCTTGAAGCTTGTGAAGTGGTCAGATTTTCTTCAATCACTCCATTTTCTTCATCTGTCATCACAGTAACTAGACCACCCATTGCCTTTCCAACTTGACCAGCCATCTGGAACAGGTCCCCGACATTACTGGTGCCACCTGAAGACGTAAGTGGATAATGATAACATTCAACTGTCCTGGTCAAGTATGAAAATTTCATATATAAGGCCACACCATTTACCAATATTTTTGTGTGCACATGGTTTATAATAACCAAAAAGATGTCATTTAATCTAATTGTAACTGAAATAATTAGCAACTGAACCTCCCCCCCTTTAAACCTGTTCAGCTTACTGAACAGCTGACAGCTATTATAATGCACATGCCGTATGTTGCTTAACTTGGAACTGTGCATTTGCAATACATCTTTGACTGCTTGTATTATGATCTGCAGTAAATATTATATCATAATGTCAGCTTTTCAGCAACCTTTTCTTGTCCATTTGTAAGTTTTCAAATGATGCCTCATTTCATATGATAATCGCATATACTTTAAGATCAACAGAAAAAATCCTGTCATCTTAAAAAAAAGATGTGGCAAGAGTTTAAATAATCAGATTGATATTTTCAATACTGTATGTTTGTTGTCAAAAAACAATTGCTGGATACTGCAGATATCAAGTTTAGTTATTTGCTTTGTTGAAAGTTTCTTTTGTGACTCAATGATCTCATCCACATCATCAATTTTATCGTCTCTACATTCAGATGGCTTAACAGCTTGCTTAGTTCATACACTCACAAACAAATCAAAAACTGCATCATATGCTACATCAACTTGATTACAATAAAAAGTAGTTCCTAACTCGTGATACTATTTTTAGATACACACATCTGTGCAGTATGAAGCAGCGCAGTATTGGAAATACTGCATGAGTCTGTCAATGTACAGATAATGAGAAAAACAATGGGTGTATAATAATAATAATAATATATAATTTAATTGGAATGAGTATTTCTTGCCTCAATGACAGCCACAAGCATGTCTGTTTATACAATGACCAATTTTGTGCACATTTTCAGGCAGTAAACTAAAAGAAGCTGTTTACACATGTAAACAGTGCAGCTTATTTATATAACATATTAGTGCTCTGAAGTTGTTCTGACACAAAATGCAAAAGTGGAGGCCAAATCTTAAGAAATGTCTCACATAGTTGGCAGTCCATACTGACATCGTTGCACTGCTCCGAGTCTAACTGCTTTATCAGTGCTATATTTACTCTGAAGCCTTTATCCATGACAGGCAAAATCTAGTGCTTACATTTTCAAAAACTTTGCAAACCATTTCAATTATCTGAAGATCGATGGTATCCAGGAACAAAGAAACCGCATCAATTTCTTTAATGAAATAAATATGTCTAATCACATTCAGCCTAATGTGACAACATTCATTTCAATCAAGAAACTTAACTGGTAGTTCAAGCAAATTCAGCATTCTTTGATTACCATTGCCCTTCAACCAAGTGAAACAGTGGTCCCTAATAGCAACAATGTACAGGAACAAAACAGGTAATTTCTATATTTTTTAAAGATTAGGCATGCACGATTCATTAAAATTTGAACCCAATCCTTCTTTTCCGTGATTATGCCTGCACAAATTCGAAGCATTTGTGTGAAAATTACAAACCATGCAGGAATTTTCACAAACACACATTCTAGATGCAGCCTGGTCACATAATGAGCTGATGATATTGTTTGGAAAAGAATAATTGATAAAGTTACATTGATGTCTACATATGATATTACAGACAAATGAACTACTATGTGTTCTACCCTGCAGTAAGCAGTGAGGTGATATGTTGATTAAATGAATCTATCTATTCTCCAACTTGCCTCTAGGTCTGTCTGTACTAACAACACTCATCTCTCCAAGAATGCCATCGTCTTTTACAGAGCCATCTGTCAAAAAATAATTAATTCAAACATGTTTTGAACCTTTAAATGTGGTAATTATCATTAATTAGATTACACACACACACACCACTTTGGTTTGCTTTCTTGTGCTATGATTTAAAAATGTGCTGATTTTCATGAATTATTTCATAATGTGATATATTATTCCACCTGAAAACAAGTTAGAAAATATAAAAAATTCAAAAGTTAAAGAAAATTATAATGTCAAAGTAACAAACTGAACTTGTGAAAGCAGTACTACTGTCAACAAATAACCCAATCATCTAGGACGGCAATCCAGTTGTACATCGTATGATATCATCAGTCTAACTGTCATTTATAACCATGCTCTTCTTGATGTTGTAAAATCTAAGTGTTCAATGACACTGTCAAAGTGAAGTGTTCAATGACACTGTCAAAGTGTTCAATGTCAAAGTGAAGCTTTATGCCTTTCTAGCCATCTATTATTAAAGACTGTCAAGGCCTTGTACTATACTTTTTGCAGTCTATTAAATAAACACAATTAAGACCTTGTACTATACTTTTTGCAGTCTATTAAATAAACGCAATTAAGGCCTAGCATTACTTTTTGCAGTCTATTAAATAAACACAATTAAGGCCTAGAACTACTTTTTCAGTCTATTAAATAAACACAATTAAGGCCCTGTACTATACTTTTTGCAGTCTATTAAATAAACACTATTAAGGCCTAGCATTACTTTGCAGTCTATCAAATAAACACAATTTAGGCCTAGCACTACTTTTGGCAGTCGATTAAATAACATTGTTAAGGCCTAGCACTAACTTTAGGCAGTCTATTAAATAAACACTGTTAAGGCCTAGCATTACTTTTTTGCAGTCTATGAAACAAACAATGTTAATGCCTAGTACTAAGTAAAACCTGTTAAGGCCTAGCACTATACATTTTTTGCAGTCTATTAAATAAACACAATTAAGGCCTAACACTACTTTTTTGCAGTCTATTAAATAAACACTGTTAATGCCTAGCACTTCTTTTTTGCAGTCTATTAAATAAACTCTGTTAAGGCTTAGCACTTTTTTGTAGTCTATTAAATCAACACTGCTAAGGACAAGCACTATACTTTTTTGCAGTCTATTAAAGAAACATTGTTAATTCCTAGCACTTCTTTTTTTGCAGTTTATTAAATAAACACTGTTAAGGCCTAGCACTATACTTTTTTGTAGTCTATTTAATCAACACTGTTAAGGACAAGCACCATACTTTCTTTTGTAGTCACTTAACAAAACTTTCAAGGCCAAGCAATTCACTTATTTTGCAGCTGATTAATAAACACTGTCAAGGTCAAGCATTACTTTTTTGCAGTCTATTCAATAAAACCTGTTAAGGCCTAGTACTACACTTTTTTTGCAGTCTAATAAACACTATTAAGGCCTAGCATTACTTTTCTGGCAGTCTATTAAATAAACACTGTTAAGGCCTAGCACTATACTTTCTTTTGTTGAAAAAAAAAAACTTTCAAGGCCAAGCAATACACATATTTTTCTTCAGTTTATTAATAAACAATGTCAAAGTCAAACATTATACTGTTTGCAGTGCATTAAATAAACACTGTTAAGGCCAAGCACTATACTTTATTTGTAGTCAATTAAAATCTCAATAATCTATTCAGGAGATACAGCTATTCTCAATTCACAGAAAGCTAAAAAGTACTGAATCCATTTCTGAGAGAGAGAGAGAGAGAGAGAAAGAGAGAGAGAGAGAGAGAGAGTACATACTGTGATGTCCATTAACATTGGTACTGGGTGTGGACTCCAGCTGGGGGGAGAACCTGTAGATCTGGGGTGTGACCCCCCGCTGTAAGGAACTGGCAGAAGAGGAGGGAGTTGTTTGAAAGGAAGAGGACATGGACATACTAGGATCTTGTGGCTGGAAAAGAGGCAATAACCAGTTATTCAAACATCATTTTCATGCAGATTTTAAATAATAGTACAGGACAGTCAAAATTATTAGAAAACTATAATATGCTCAAGATAATACTGCATGAGGATTTTATTCATATGATAACGTATGACTAATGAACAACATATGCATCAATTTAATAGGTAACCTTTATCTACTTGCAGAAGACATGTCGATACTAAATTTTTTATTGAAAATTACAACTACTGAATAAGTTTACATATTTTAACATTAAAATATGCACATCATCTGATCAAACTGGTCCTTTCACAGGAACTTGTTGCCATTCATAGCTTCCAAATACCACCAGCATTTTTAGGATTTCTTAAGAAATCATTGCTGGATTATAGATGCCTGTCTTCATCATTGCTGATCTCAGATGATGCATTGTTACTGGAATCAGGTTTGCTCTAGAAACAGCATGAATTTTCTTCTGAGAACTGAAAATGTCCTTTTTGGTGTCTGCATTGGAATGTGGCAATGTACAGCCATAATGAGTCCACCAAGAAGTTAAACTGTTTCCTGTCTGCAGGTAGATTTAGTCGGACGACTTCCTGACAGAACTGCTCAAGACAGGTACTGTCTGGGTCTAATGTTCTTTTAATGTCAGTGGAATTCTTCACATTAAGCACAAGTGCATACATTGATCCATCACACATTTTGTGACTTTGAGCCTAATTTGCAGGCATCTTTGTTGTCATCATGAATATCATTTACTAGTATTATAGATGAAGATGATGACCCCATTCATCCCAGGCATTACATATAACAATTGCGGTTAGACATGTACTTTAGTCTGTGTTATATTCATGTTTACAAGGATCAAATCAAAGTCAGTGGTGTTTATATCAGTTTTTGTGATATTGTCATTCATGGTATTGCTGAAAGCATACTTTGACTAAAAACTGTGGTTGTTAGTTGCATTCTGCAGATGGTCACTCATGACATTAAGTTTACATAATAAATTATGATTATTATTCTTATTATACAATTAAGATTATGATTTCTTATGAACAATACAATAATAGTTTTAGTCAAACTGCATGAGACTTTTGTGCAATGTACAAGTCAAGGAACATTATTTTGACTAGGTCTGAAAAATGATCTGCTACAAGAAACGGAAGATTATGTTCGGCTATAAAGTTGGCAATTAGTATCACAGCATATGTAATTTTATCCACATTTGATGCAGATACCATAAACATGGATTTCATTGATGGTGTATCTGTTGCTATGGTTTTATGAGATGGGGTTTCTGATTGACAAGTGATGTCCTTCTTTCCTGTTTGACTTCAAAATCAGCTTTGCCTGGGAGAGCAGAATGCACATTCACATCCCTCTGAACTTTCATTTCACCCCCTGAAATTCTTGTTCCCAACCGTCACTAAATTCTGTGTTATATTTCGGTCGCTATGAGTTTGGCATTGGCACTCTAGCCATCTCTACAAACTTTAAACACCGAAGTTAAACCAACCAAGTTTTATTCCACCTGAGCTCTTTAGTAACCCAACCATAATCAATTAACATTCTTAATCAAATTGGAATTACTTCTATTCACATATAATCCATCTTGACATACTTCAAACAATGGTACCAGCCAAACAAGCTGACACAATCAAAGGGTGAAATTAGCAACTGCATTGTTTGCCCTGTTTAAGCCACTTCAGTGATGTGATCACAGGCAGAATTACTGAAATTATACTACACTGAAACCAAATTTTGATAAAAATAGAAAAAAAGCCACAAAATTTTTCCCTAATAATTTTGCATACACTGGAGATTTCAGTGAGTGAAGGGTAGGGGTGGGGGATGGGAGATACCCCTATGTCTCTCTTACATGTCATGCATTTATCTGTGTATAACCAGATAACACTCACTCAAATGAGAACAGCAAAGATTGAGACCCAGCATCACGCAATGTACCAGCAGACTTGAGTCAGTACTCATTACTTAAAATCTTAGGTAGAGCAACTGTATGCATCTATTTGGTTTATATAAGGGCAGGCATGTATCTGGTTTATGGACAGTTATGTATCAGGTTTATGGGCACATCAGCAATAATATGAATGTATCTGGTTAGGGGCACATCAACACCAAACTGGATAGGTAGAGTTGAGCATGAATTAAACAATAAAAGTGGAAGAGTTTAAAAATTGCCAAATGTTTCAGAATAAAAGCAGGCATATAATTCTAAAAAAAAATAAAGATGAACATGTAAAAATATTAAAAATGAAATATAATGGCAAAAAGGGTTTAGTAAGAAAATAATGGGTTAAACCCTAATCTGCCCATCTATTATGCAATAACAGATGCAGATGTATCCTGTTCTTAACTGTGTGTGTGTGCGTGTGTGTGTGTGTGTGTGTGTGTGAGAGAGAAAGAGAGAGAGAGAGAGAGAGATGCTGGAGTAAACAGTAGTATGCAACTACCTGGTCTAATAAATGTCGTAACCTTGTCAGTTGTGCCTCTAATTGTTGATTGTGATCTTCTAAAATCCTCATCCTTGACTCAAGACGATTTTTATGCTGACGTAGCAGTTTGGCTTCGGCTAACATCTCAGCGTCTCTGTTTGATATGTCCCCTCTGTCATCTTCCTCAAGACGAAGACTCTCCTCTGCCTCACTTTCCTGAACTTGTCGTAGGCGATCATATTCCACCTGTAGTGTTCTATAAAAAGCATATGCCACTAAGGAATATTTCATTCACAGATGCAGCTCTGCCAGCACATTATGAAAGCAGATCTTGGACTATGCAGACTGCAGTGGGATCTGACCTGTATACAAGTATATACTATATATACTTGCTTATAAGTTGAGTCAAACTGCAAACAACAAAGATCCTGATCTGCCGTTGCATAATGCACATGCAGATCAGAGTCTATGCTGTTTGTTACACTGATTACTCTTAACAAACTGCACAGGCCCAGATCTGTCAGTGCATCATGCAATGGCAGATCCGCATCTGTGCAGTTTGCAGTTGGACTTGTCTTATAAGCGAGTATATGCAGTATTTTACCAGTTCATAGTTATCAGTGTGATTGACTTGCACTTAGGTTAATAAAGAAACCTATAAATTATATGTTCTAAAGGTCTTGGTGGTATGTCTAATGAGAAATTCATGGTTTCTGTACAGTAAATTCAATTGAAGACCACAAACCTTGACCACAGGTCCAGGTCACTGAAACCCATAGGTCAGTAATCTCCAGTTGACTTTGCCATACTAGTGCCTGCACAGAAGACTATTAAGCACAGGGTACATGTAGAACGTGCCACTCATTGTACTTTTCTTGATATGTGTAAGTAGTTTAATTCTGTGACAATAACAGTGTTTGCTGGCAAGTGAACTGGATAAATATTTAACTACAATATAAATTTCAAAATAAAAAACTAATGTTAGGGCATTTGCTGCAACTATATCCAATTATTTTTTTCATCCTGTCTGCAGATATGTTCCAAAATATTATTATTATCATTATTATTACTAATAAACACTGAACATTTGGTACTGACAATGAAGCTTGTTATCTTGCAGACATAAGCTTTCATTAAATACATATAGTGTTAGAATCAGATCAGGTTTTACTGAGATATTACAGGTATGTCAATGTGATACAGAAGTGGGAGAGGAGACACTTACCAGCAGATATTTACACTTCAAAAATTAATATGAGATATTGTCAGACATTATAATTAAACTATTAAATATTTTTGGGTAAAATTAATTGCTCTTCTTTCTTTGTTCTTATAAACAAAAATCAGCTTAGCGAGAAAGCATTGGATAAAATTACGTGCAGTGAAAATCTTCAGCACTTTGTTCAGTCTCTAGCATTTTTGAAGCAATGTCCAGAACAAGCTCTAGAACAAAATATATCTGCAAAACTCATTTTTCTTCAAGCCTGCTCTGGTGGCCTAGTGGTTAGAACATCTGCCTTGGATACAGGAGGTTGTGTGTTCGAACCCCAGCCAAGTCATACCAAAGATTTATAAAAATGGTACTAACAGCTGCCTCACATTAAGAGGTTAGTGTCAGGACTGGTCAGCCTGGCATCAGGATAATGTGACTGGGTGGGACATGATGCTACATGTCTGGCATGATACTCCAATGTTTAGACACCACTACAAACTGCCACACTGCAGACATCGTAGTGATATGACTGAAAATTTTTTAAAGCTACTTTTAAAATCCAAATCACACACACTCGATATGCATCTTTTCTACATATAGCTCCAGACCTTCACAAACTATGGTAAAGGTACGTGGTTTAGAATCAAAGTTATGATACAAGAAAACATTTTTCTTTTTTCAGTCATAATGACCTTGACCTATGATCTTTTGACTCTAAAATCAAGGTTTATTCTTCGCCAAGATGTAACTCGTCCACAAACGTGTGTGAAGGTACATGGTCATGAACTGAAACTTTTTGCAGAAGCCATCTTTTTTAGTTGCAATACCTTGACCTCTGAACTAAAATAATCAATAGGCTTCTTCTTAACTTTAAGTGCAAATTTAAATGCAAGAAGAATACTATTTAAGTTTTTTCTTCATTTAAATCATTATATTACTATTTCAGGAAACTGCTTTGTATGTGCAACAAGCAATCTCACTTTGAGGCAAAGAATGGTTTGTCCTACCTTACAGTTTATTCTCATTTTCATCAGTGTAATAATCATTCATTTATTCAGACAGTGTTTAGGTTGAAAATTTTGTTTGATATTTTTTATTCAACTGCAGGAGAGATTCTTTTCCACTGGAGTGCTGGAGGAAGACTGATATCACAGGAGACTCCCACAACATGTGTAAGCAATAAGATGCATGCTACCAATGAAGTACTGACAGATATTTGTGTACAACCAATTCTGACGGTCACATAATGTAATAATTTAATTATGTCACACATTATTCAGAAATGTCTCTGCCTTTCAAAGTGAACATGATGCAGTCTGTCTTCATGACCATTGGTTACTTTTTATCTCCAGGTGTTATCACATATTCTGAATATGAACACTATCAAGAATAATATTTACCAATTTTACGAGGTTAGGTAGCAGACAAGTACATATTAGAAACACAAATAATTCTGCATTTCTACATGATCATTTACTGTACCAGTCATTAAAAAGTTTCTGATAAATTATTAATCAATTACAATGCTGCCAGTCTTAAGGGGATCTGAACTTTAAGGGGATCGATTCCCTGAATTTTATTACTTTTAAAAATAAGTAAAATTTGTCTATATTGGCAATTTTGTGACCTTGAGGTCCAGATGGTGTAGCTGTGATATGCTTGCTTTGTTCCTCTGCTCTGATGGATTTAACTGACCATGCCCCTATGATGTTGTACATGTAACATAAATAAATACAGACCCACTGCATAATGGGATTTAATGGTGGAAGGAGGGGTGGGTAAACTATTTCATTGTTGATTCAGTAGAATCATTAATCGATAATAAAAATAATGTATCAGGTGTTTAGACCTGGGATAAAGTGAAGAGCATTTGCATTTTAATACAGGTAATTAAAAAGAGAAATTGTGGAGCACAAATTTTATCACATTCATGCTGAATAAATTCACAAAATATGGAACATAACCATTGACTTGATAACTCATTTACGAAATGTCCCAATTGCCCTATGCAAAAGTATTGCTTTTGAAAATCTGTCTTATATACAGATACTGTACGTACTCAAACTAAAAACATTATTAACAGGAGTCTTACTTTTTCCAAAGGCAAGTCATGTGGTCAGTAAAACTGGAGTCTTACTTTTTCCAAAGGCAAGTCATGTGTCAGTAAAACAGGAGTCTTACTTTTTCCAAAGGCAAGTCATGTGGTCAGTAAAACTGGAGTCTTACTTTTTCCAAAGGCAAGTCATGTGGTCAGTAAAACAGGAGTCTTACTTTTTCCAAAGGCAAGTCATGTGGTCAGTAAAACTGGAGTCTTACTTTTTCCAAAGGCAAGTCATGTGGTCAGTAAAACAGGAGTCTTACTTTTTCCAAAGGCAAGTCATGTGGTCAGTAAAACTGGAGTCTTACTTTTTCCAAAGACAAGTCATGTGGTCAGTAAAACTGGAGTCTTACTTTTTCTAAAGGCAAGTCATGTGGTCAGTAAAACTCGAGTCTTACTTTTTCCAAAGGCAAGTCATGTGGTCAGTAAAACTGGAGTCTTACTTTTTCCAAAGGCAAGTCATGTGGTCAGTAAAACATGAGTCTTACTTTTTCCAAAGGCAAGTCATGTGGTCAGTAAAACAGTCTCATCAAGTTTAACTCTAGGGATTAATTGGGATAAAGATATTGAAAGATTTCTTAAAGGGTAATCAGCCTTTTTTTGTGACTGGGCTAAATACAGCATTCATTTACATCCATCAGCACAGACAGGCTATTGTTGTGAATAGACTCCGCTGTCAGCCTACATCTCTGGCTTACAACTGCTGATTTGCAGTTCTAACAAATTTACAAGTCCGTCATTGCAGGTTCTGTAGTATTCTATCACAAGGAAGCCCTCATGAGCTTGTCATGAAAGTTTTAGGTACTTGTGGTATTGACACAAGCAAAATAAAGTTTCAAACTCTAATTGTGACCTTGACCATTTGAAATTTAAGTCTACTGATTAATAGGAATGTAATGAGGTCTCTTACAAAACTCGTGTGCAAAGACAGATGTCAATCTCAGAATGTTAAATTTAAACATTTAGGGGGAAAAAAATCACTTGTTAAAGGTAAACAACATATGAAAAACTGAAAGTAATATACATACTAAACATACATATCAAAGAGCCTATGTCAAGATACATGTATGATATATTCAAGAATTTGAATGAACCATAATCTCATTTTCTAAATATTTTCATCCCTTCCATTCATCTGGAATTAGACTGCTAGAGCTCCATTCATAAAGAATTACACTGCTGGAGCTCGGAGTCATAATGGTCATAAAACCAATAAGACAGTTTTATGATCATGCAAAACAAACAAAATTTGTACATCTTACCTATTTTCTTCTTCAAGATCTTTAATAATTGCTTCTAATTCACTCCTTTGCTCTGCATCCACAGCCATCATTATCTGCATAGGACTCTTTAACTAGTGGAGGTAAAAACAGTATTGAATGCTTTGCAAGAAGTAGTAGATAAAATCTTCAGCAAAGAGCATTTTTCTTGTGGAAGTCTATGGTGTATGTCGATTTGGTGGTCATGCATGTGCATTTACTCATCTTAAATATTAATAATTTTTGCTGTAAAATTTAATACAATTATCAATTAAACAAAATCTATTAAATCCTGATACTGAATACTTTGCACCGTAACTGTCATCAAGAAACTTCCAGATGAAATTTTTTTATCGCCATGGACTTTTTACAATGGTGGCCATGTGCTAAACTGGGTCAAGAGAAGAGCATGTCGGGTCTAATCATCACAATATCGGGTAGTACAAATTTTATTTTCAACATGTGCAGTTTTCATTGTGACATCACAGTGTGTGATATTCAGTCTGGATAGTGCTTGATCACCCATTTGGGTTGACCATGCCTAAAAATGTAAATATACTTTAATACTGAGGTTTGCAGTTATGTGTTTACTGGGGAATTTAAATAATTACCTTCCAAAGGAATATGGATGTAGGAGGATCCAAATAAAGTGAATAACTGCCATTTAAAGGTATGTGTAATCTAATTCTAAAAATGACATCTGGTAGTGAAATAGTACTGAATGCATACATGACCTACATCACTTTTACTATAGATGTTATCCATGGCAACTGTTACGTATATTTAATTTATATTACATATGTGATTGGCCTTTGTCCATAATTGAGGGTAGGAGTTCAGAATACCTGTACTTTTTTGTGTAAACAACATATTACATACCTAATTCTTGTCTATGATTTTAGAGTATATATCAGGATCATTATTACTTGGAGGTAAACATGTTTATGTGACCTTTTTACCCTAGAAGTTACTAGAAGGGACCTTGTTTGTGAATTTGTTTGGAAAATGACCATCATCCAGCTTTTTATGTAAGGGAGAAGTAAACAAATTGTTTTATTCACATCTTAACATCAGTCTTTAACTGCAATCAATTTTAGTTTTATTCAGTTAATATTTGTGAGGATTTATTTAAATTATTCATTGGAATTACAAAGTGCCCAATAATACTTTTGGACTAAATCACTATTTTGGGATTATTGTGAATTCATTTTGAGACATTTTGGATTACATCATTGTGACACATCAAGACTGTTAGCACATCAACACTATTCCAGGCTATTGGTACATCAGCACATTCAAAGTTGGAATTCATTCGGAATACTCCATACTTTTGGACCTGTTATAAAACTTCTAGGACTATTTGGGATTTAATTCACAATATTGTAACTTCTTTCTAAATTTTCACTTTGTATTCATGGGAAATAAATTATTTGTTGAATTTTACAAAACCTTTTGCTTTTCACTCTTTACTATTACTAAGTTTAAGGCCATAGAGTTGTAACACAACATAAACACTATCATTGCTTTAACATTCCATGTAAAGATAACTGTATTTTAAATTTTAACCTGAACACATGTCTATTGTCCTCTGTCTCGAACATCATACACTAAGAACTTCAAGGTAACTGATTGGAAATTTAAACTCAGACATGCTCTAAGTATTTAACACGCATGAAAAGCTACACTTAATGATAAATGTTATCACATAGACAGATATAATGAAAACGTGCATAAAAATTTTCTTTTGGATTGACCACTCGCAGAATTGAATGTAGCAAAATTATATACCTCATAGACCACTCACTGACATGTAGCAAAATTAACTCAAGTAAATAACATACATTTCAAATTTAAAAGAACGATATATTTCATTCAGTTTAACATTCTGCTTTCCATCAGACAATTTCAAATAGTATGGGGAAAATATCGAGGAGTTTGTCAACAAATTCAAGGACCTTCTACAAAATTCATGGAGTTTCAAGACAATCCCTCAGATTTGAGGATTATTAAAGGCTGTACAGGCCATGTTAAAAGTTGTTATAGAAATGTAAAGATAGAGAACTGCAAATAAATTTTGGAAAGATGTATCAAGCAGAAGCACAGTAGCTGCCATCAAAATCATGTCTGGTTGTGAAGCAATTTAAATTTGCAGGGAAAGCATGCTTGTCTTGTCTTATCATTCAGAACACAACTGGATTCACTAATCCAGAAAACGGAACATGACATATAAAAGACCAGATTTTAACCCAGAAAACGGAACATGACATACAAAAGACCAGATTTTAATGCAGGTACTAGGATTGGGTTTTACCTTTTTTGAAATTGAATAAAACTAAATAAGATAAATAAGGCATATTAGCATTATTAAAAAAAGTAATTGTCATAATTAATAATATAAAATAAAAATACAAGGGGTACTAGCACTGATAGTTATAGTTTGTTACTGTGACACCTTTATGTAAAGGACATGCCTTGTTATTCATAAAACAACCCAATCTGACAGTACACTCAAATTCACATTTACTAACAAACAAGAAAGCAACTGACTTAAACACAAGAGGTTACAAAGTAGCTATATATTTAGATGCAAATGTCTCCTAAACATGTATAATTATTTTTGCTACCTTTTCATACATATAAAAAATTATGATAAAGGCAATTTTGAGTTGAAGTGTGGAGTGAAGTTAGGAAGCTTTGTGAATATGGGCCCTGAAGATCTTTTATTTCTGTGCATCAACAAATCATCATTTTACTTAACGCCATGTTTAAAACTGTTGCAAAACTGAGAGGCTACTTGAAAAAAATTATAAATTAATTTTTTGTTTTATTTCAATTACTTAGGCTAAGCAATATACTGTTCCCCCACCCAGTCAGAGAAACCCATGCAAGAGTGACTGTCTATATAGTTGGCAGTCATGACTATTAAGAAAAATTTAGTTATGGGAGGTGGGGGATGGGAGGGATGGAATTTAAATTTCATGGATTAGCAGAAAGTGAAATGATAATCACTTTCTAAAGATGGTAAATCATAGAACCTTTAGTAAGCAAACTACTTTTACTTAATTTTTGTGTGCACTGTGACGAGATCACGATAGCAACATATATTGTAAATCCTGATGACTAACCATGGTTTTCAACCTGCATAAGTACCCGACATCTGTTTAACCAGATTTTGTTACTACTTTCTTAAAAGATAATGAAAACAGCAAACCAATAAATGAAAACAATTTTGTCAGTTTAAGTGATAATTGCAAACATCGTGCCTTGCTAATATGCCAACATTAAAATTATGCCAAAATTTAATGACACCAAAATACTAACAATAGTTGGTACTCCACAAATAATAAATTCACATTCAATGAAGTTATCTCGAAGGACTGTTCTGTGCTGAAAATCTGTATTTGTATTTTACCTAGTTCTCCCTCATAATAACTCTCTCCATGGAGCTAGAGAATGAAGCCTTACAATGAAGTTCATAATACACAGAAGTCATGACTCTACCTGCCCTATAACAGGTACTGTGTTATAATGAAGGGCCTTATAGTGAGGAAGTGCTGTACTCTACTCTGAGCATTTATCAGACATGTAATAAATCTGTACTTACTGCATGCTGCGAGGTATCTCCATTAAGACTCTGACAGTACTGTGCTATGAGATGGTGTTCATCATCCCTACAAGGGAAAAAACAGAAATATCCTATTAAAATCTCCTGCCAATCAGAAGCATAATAAATAAATGCTGTCTCAACCAAAATTCATCTAGCTATAAAATACTGCAGTTTCATCCCAGTCCAGTCATAAATATCAATTTGACATGTTTTAAAGTCACAAAATGTATTCAGCTGCTCTTCGATGAAAATCTATGGCATTTCTTTGCTATCATAAAGTGACTATCTATTGTCTTTTCTGCATTGCCAAATGACCTCCTGTCTGGATCCCTTTCAATTTGGAGGCCTCAGCACAATCCATTACATTAGCAGAGACAAGCCACAGTCTACAGAGAGAGCATGTCTGGCTCAACTATCAGCTCAATATAATGATAAGGGTGAGCTTCACAAGAATTGCATATAATCTGTCTTTCCTTCCATAAATCAATATTGCTGCATCTCTGGAATTTGTATGTTATCCAAGCTAGAGCAGTCAAAGAAAACTATTAATTCAGAATAAAGGAAAGCATGAGTAAAATAGTTCTCATTTTACCAACAGGCAATACTTTACAGAATACTTTATGCAGGAGAGAGAAACCTCTTATGACTAGATTTTCAAGTCTGACATTGATCCAATATTGATTTATGTTTCTGGTTTTAATCAGCTGAACTTGAAGTACTAGGGTAAATGTCTCTGCTAGTTTTCTAAAGAACAAATTCCCTTTAAAACATGATGTACAAAATGGTCTGAACAATATCTGATTATAAGGAGACATTAAAGAACAAAATCAGACACAGGAATTCCTGCTGCCAAGCAATGTTCGTACCAAAAAGTTATCCCATCATAAAACATGCAGATGGAATTCATACTCCAACAAATATGGTGATGAAAATAACTCCATGTCCTTACACAATATTTCTATCTAAAATAAAGGGCATACTAAGATTATGTCTCTATTCCAATGGAGGGGCCTGCAGTAGCTCAATTGATAAAGCACTGGACTTGTATTACAAGGTTCACAGGTTCAATACCCACCTGGTCTGCCTGGGTCAGCTGCCTTGGTGCATCCTTGGCAAAGACACTTAGTTCCCATTTCCTTGATGTTATAAAGCCAATAATGTGCTAAAACTAAAATAACTGACCACTGCAGTGTTTCTACAACAATCCTAAAACAAAAATAACTGACCACTGCAGTGCTTTTAAAACCATCCTAAAACAAAAATAACTGACCACTGCAGTGTTTTTAAAACCATCCTAATACAAAAATAACTGACCAACCCAGTGTTTTAAAAAAGCATCCTAAAACAAAAATAACTGACCAGTTAAAAAGTGGTCTAAGGCATGTGAGTTTGAGTCATGGCTCTACCAATGTGGGTGTGTGTGAAAGTTTGCCAGTAGCTTCCTGTGGGGTGGTGGTTCTTCCCGATGTCTTGCCAGGTTCTTCCTCCACCAAATATACTGTCTTCCAAATATAATCTATTGTACGGTGTTAAATCCCACAAAACCAAACCAACTTCTCATGGATCTATATACCATATTTATGATACACTCTAATTTTTCTCCATATATTTTACATAAAAGGTAACTGAATAACATATACCTATGTAAGTTTTGTTAAGCGGTGTATGTTGTTCAAAAGAAGGGAAGTTATGAACTTTTTATACTGAATTCTGAACATTAAGCCCTCATCAAACCTACCCAATATAACATGAATGAATTTGAATAGAGAATGAAAAGAGCATAATTATTTCAATATTTTAAACCTTTTCATCAAGATCTGGTAATTGTAGATCTGAGTGTATACAGTTTTGCATGATTGTGTTCTCTCTGATATCAAATGTTTTCTCAAAGATTAATAATTGTACAGATCACTGCAAAATAAAATAAATATGGGCAAGATTCATTCAATTTAGCTGGGATTTGCACAACTGTAAAAATGATCATGAAAATTGCACACTGACCATTTGTTGTGAGCCTAATGAGACCCGTAACACTTCATATCAGCTCCAAGTCATTATAAAACTTTTTTATTGCAGATCGATAGCCAAATAAATCTTACTAAGTGTTTTGCAAATGAGTAATTTGATGTTTTTATTGATCGTTTAGTTATTGAAAGTATTCTACCAAACTGCAGTTGCTGTGGTTATACAATCACAAAAATCTAATTTTCATTAGTTGGGAGAAAGTCTCTGATATAGTGCCATTATCATAAAACATGATCACTGCCATTGTGCTGATAATGAAGATAAAAACATTGCTTTATCTGTATTAGTTTAAAGTTATTTATCACACTTTTTTATCACACAAGTTTGTTGAAACACAATGCAAGTGTGTCTACTTGTACATACTCTTCTCATATGAAAATGGCTATGCTTAAAATCCCCCAAACCTTTTACAAATATGTCAGAGTGGACCTTCCTGCATTTGTGATAATTACGGAAAAAAAAAACAATGGATATCTAGAGCAGACTCATTTTGCGGTATATTAGCTGACCCAAATGGCTGTTAGCCACTGCCAAAATTAATTCATACACCTGGGATATCAAACAGTACATTGACCATACTATTTAACTTAAAAGTCTTTAACAGACCAATCTGTAAATAACACTCATCGAGTATTATGGAACATTATGTTCCAGCAGCATGCCTGCTACTTGTGTACAATCTCTTGACAAAGTTACCTTGATGTTCATAAACAATATTGTGACAAAGCTATGTTACAAGTTTCGTACAAGACATTTTTGCATCCTGATCCCTCCTGTCTGCATATGAATTCAATTCCTTTTGGAAAAGCTTTCCGATAAGTAGGCATTAAAGTCTTGTAAAGTAATCTCCCATATCCACTGTCAATGATATCATGACTAGCATTTATAAGGATGATCTTTATGAGAAAAAATTTCCGAAAAGGGTTTGAACTTAATATAGTCATGCTCATAAGTCAAGTCCAACTGCAAACTGCATAGATCAAGACTGGCCACCACATAATGCGCCCTCCGATCAGAGTCGATACAGTTTCTTAGGAGTAATGAGTAGATCAAGTAATATATATATATATCTTGATCTGCCTATCCATTATGCAATGGCAGATCAGGGTCTAAGTTGTTTGCAGTTGGACTTGACTTGTAAGTGGGTATATACAATAAGTGGAATTTATATTAGGACAACAGTGTTCAGGATGTAAGAATGTTTTGCATAAGAATGTTATTGTTTATAAACATCTATATAATAATGTTAAAAAATTGAATATGGGCATCAGCCA